>CAXAMN010003891.1:872986-891145 GCA_963970005.1 Durusdinium trenchii
TTTCTCTATATGTCTATCTATCCTCTCCAATCCTATCTACCTACCTACCTATCCATCCATCCATCCATCCATCCATTCATCTATCTATATATCTATCTATCTATCTATCTATCTATCTATCTATATCTAGCTAGTTATCTATTGATCTATCGATCTATCTATCTATCTATATTTCTATCTATCTAGTTATTTATCTATCGATCTATCTATCTATCGATCTATCTATCTATCTATCTATATTTCTATCGTTCTATCTTTCTATTTGCCTATCTACCTATCTGCCTATCTGCCTATCTATCTATCTTTCTATCTATCTATCTATCTATCTATTTGTAAACGAAAACCATTGAAACAAATAATAGAAAACATGGAAATTGATGAAAGCTATTGAAAACTGAAGGATTTCAGTAAAACTAAGCAAAGCTGGTGGGAAACTGAAGGATTTCAGTAAAACTAAGCAAAGCTGGTGGAAAATCAGCAAAGATCAAGGAGAATGCATTCCAAAGTACTGCTTTTGCCACGAACTCTGCACGTGGAAGTAAAAACCACTCCAATCCCTTGCACCTGCCACAAAACCAAAAGATCAAAAAAAAGACATCCGAAGCCAAATCCGAACCCATTATATATAAATAAATGTAAACAAACTCAAAAACGGACACGCTGTCGATATTTATTATGTCAAGTTTTTCCACAGATGGCGAGAGCTATTGGGGTGCTTACTTCCAGTATAGAAAGCGGTCTTGTGCGCGCTTTCAGCCTGGATTCTGGATGCAAGATGGATAGCAGCGCGTGCTTTGGAGCTTGAGCGCGGTGCCCACAGGGTGCTGCTGCTATCAATGGCAGTTTGCGTTTGTGAGTAAATGGCAACCAGCCACCCCGTCTATATTTTTCTTGGTTCCGTGTCTCTTTAGAAAACCATTTCCCCCTCCTGCACACAAGCACCTCAAAACCTGAAGCCCGCCTGCGTGGAGGGCGCGGCGAGCGCCGCACGCGTGAGTTGAATGAAATTTGCACCACCGTAGACCCCAAACAGCTGACCCCCGTCAATCAGCATATCATGCAGCATATCGAACAATTACAATTGGAAGGTGTTGCTTTTGCCAGAAGGTGGATATAGACCGGGAGAGTGACCGGGAGTTTGCCAGAGGGTTTGCCAGAAGGCGGACACACTGGCACAAATTGGGTGGAACACGTAAAGGCTTGCTACCAAGGAGTTGCCAGAAGGCCAATAGGAAACATGCTAGACTGGGAGACAAACATATATATATACATATAAGGAACTCTACTTACGAGTTGCCAGAAGGCAGACACACTACCCCAGCAGACTGGGAGACCAATGTAAAAAACACATGTAGAAGATTGCCACTAAGGAGGCCAGAAGGCAGGCGGACATATGCAAAGATTTGCTGCTAACAAGTTATGAACGGGAAGAAAAATTGCCATGGAGGAGTTGCCACAAGGTGGACACACTATCGGCTAAGGGTGTCAGACACATGGAAACGTTTCAGTAGCCCAGACTGAGACACAAATGCAAAGAATTGCAACTCAATTGCCAGAAGGTGGACACAATAGCCCAGACTGAGAAAAGAAGAGCTACTCCAGGAGTTGCCATGAGGCAACCACAAGAGTTGCTTGCTTTTGGCAAGTTTCAACCTGTTCACTGAAAATTGTTAAGGTAATTGTTACCCAGTTTTGGATTTGAAGTGGTAAATGATAGCCGTCTCAAATGGAGGACGCCCCGGATTTGCCCAGGATTGGCACCCTTTGTGTCAAATTTTGATTCGGGACGTCTAAAATTACAACCGTGGCCAGCCTGAAAACCTATATATTGTATATTACAAATTCTGTTTATATTGTTTAAGAAAGAGAAAATTGACATTGAACCCTGAAACCCTGATTAATTTGAAGCTGTTAAAGATCATTGGTTTCAGATTCAAGCATTTTCATATGATTATAAATGCCTAGATCCGGAATGACATATTTTGGACCACCAATCCCCAAAAACGGTCCAACTTCCTGTCAAAACAGGTCCCGTTTGGGCTAGCTCTCGGTGTAGAGATGCGACTTCACAAAGGCTTCACTCCGTGTTTTTCTCACATGGCCTCACACCAGGTCCGGACCCACGTCCCGTCTCGCCGAACCGAAAAACCGAGGTGGAACGAGACTTGGTCACAGGCTTCGACCGCCTCCGCCAGCCCTCGAGGTGTGGTGGGAGCGACTGGTTTTTGTGTCGGGTCGCAGTTGAAGCGCGCGACACGCGTGAGGCCATCGTTTTTTTTGGTTGGTTGATTGTCGGTTTCCTTTCTTGGGGGCAAAGGCGCAAAACATCATGATGCCAGCAGTGGAAAAATTGAATATAGGTGAAGCGCACTTGTTTAGCAAAACATCATATGGCTGACTGGTTGAACGAAAGTAGGGAATGAGGGTGGCTGGATCGTAAAGGATTGGAGATGTTATCCAACCTTGGGGGGGGATGAGCTGAACCAGCCGTCTACATGAGCCAGCATCCCAATAAGAAAAGTGCATCCCAGTATTGTCATTTAATGGTGGATGGAAGTTCCGAGGGGTGCAACAATCTTGAGAGGGATTTGTATTCAGAATGTTGCAGGCGGAACCGTGAGATGAACATGAATGGCGCCCTGAGCAGGAAGTTCACATCAAATGTTGCTTCATGGAAATTGCAGGAGTCATCTCAAAAACATGGTGGAACAACTCTGACCATTCCACTTCTTCTGACCCAGCCTTTCGGACCTTTTCAACCAAAGAACGCCCGCCACGGCCAGCCGCACCTGGCCACGGCCAGCCGTTCGGTCCGTTCGGTCAGTCGCCACCCTCCGCCGAGGTGCGGAGGAGAAGATGTTCTTCCCAAAGGCGCGGGTCGCGCAGCCGCCCGTGGAGCCGATTGAGAAGTCGACTGAAGGAGCTGAGATCCACTGCCTCATAGTCACTAGTCATAGTCACATGGATCCTTTGCCCTTTGAGGCACGGCAATTGGAGACATCAAACATGTAGCTGGTCCAGCCGTACCGGGCCGTACCTTTTGAGAAGATGGCAGCGCATCTCATCCGTGGCATGTTTGTTCGTGGAGAGAAAAAACCCTAGGGCTCCTGGCCCACCTCCTGAGAAGATGGTTGGGGTGGGTGCCAGGGGGGTCTAACCACCGAACCTGAGGAGATGGGACAGGAGCCCTAGCAAAAGACCACAGGTGCAGTGACGATTCGGAGTTCGTCATCCGAACCTTGAGGGCCATGGACGACACCACGGCAGACGATGTACTGACGAGTGTACACAACATGGCCGAACGATGACCTGTGAAGCGAAGACATCGCGTTTTGACCGAACTTGAAGAGGCTTCCGGTGAACTCAGGCTAGACTGCACACTCTTTGTGACTTAAACTCTGCATATGGAGTTGTAAAGCCATCTTTTGGTAGTGGGGCTATGAATCAAGTGCACTCCCTGCAATCATTTGCAATCCATCATGTAAGTTCAATTTGTGACCTACGCCAGGGGCTGGGGTGAAGATGTAGGTCAGACACGCCACGAGGGCGTCGTCATGGGCTGGTTTGAGTGTTTGGGCATATGTTTGGTATGTAGGAAATTCATGGTCAAGTTGACCATGCCATCCGCATAACCACGATGATTTCAGGGACTCTACATGGTGGGTGCGTGGATGGGTGAGGTTGCCACCGTTCTTGGATCTCAAATTGAGGCTTCATGTTGGCCCTTGAGGGTTTTTCTTTAGCTTTGCAGGGCGATGTTGGTGTCACGAAGATGCTAGAAGCCTTCAAATGTTGTGAAATCATCCTTCATCCATCGTCCATCATTTTTTTTCATCAACGATGGAATTAACAAACCCTCCATCATCCATCCTTTTCTTTAAGAAACCAGAGGAAAACTCGGCAGCGACGAGGCCAAAGACGACGTCTCAGGAGGCTTCGGCAGAGCTCTCAGGGTGTGAAACAAGGAGAGGGCGGGTGAAGATGAGTGAAGGTCCAGCATCTCAAGATATTCAACCACTTCAGGATGAAACAGAATGAGTTGATCATCACCTCACATCCCTTGTCTCGTGCCGCCCTAGTATGCCCTAGAGCTGCTCTAGTATGTATGCCCTAGTGCCGATCCGAGGGACCGACACCTCCAGGGGTCGTCCTTAGCTTCGATCATTTGGACCGGCATGGGATCATCTATAGGTCCCACTCCTCATGTTGATGCTCAATGGCGTCAAAACCTGGAGCCCCAACACCAGGTATACCTTGTATACCTTCAGGTATGTCAACCCATAGGTATCCTTGTGTTGACCTATCTCCAAATCACTAAGGGTTAGGTTGACATCGTTTCATATCCCATTCGCTAGCTCATTTGCTTCTTTTGCGGGCAAAGGTCAACCTACAAGTGGCGGGTACCGTGACCCGCCACTTGTGTGGGATTGCTATTTTGTCTTTTCTGATCTGGGCAGGTTAATGCGTTGGGCTCCATTGGGGTGGTTTGAGGGGTCAATGTATACGCAAAGGTCGAATTGGAGAGCGTAGACCGGAATGGACGAAGCACAAAACGCCCTGGGCAAGAGAAGGAACCTTGGAACCTGAGTGATAAAACTGGTTGATGGAGGAAGCATCCATCTTCCAGGTCCAGGTCCATCTTCCAGGTCCATAGGTCCATCTTCCAGATCCATAGGTCCATCTTCCAGATCCATAGGTCCATCTTCCAGATCCATAGGTCCATCTTCCAGATCCATAGGTCTGTGGGTCTCTTTCTTTTGCGATGTTTTCTTCGTAAGGCGTTCAACTGGCTGTGTTTTCCGACGCCTCGTGACGCGCCGGTCCCAACCCTCCTCCGATGCCACCTGAGGCACGGATCGTGCGAAGCCTAAGCCGAAGGCCAAGCGCTTCTCTCCAGGACAACCTGCATACGTGCCTTGGGCTCGCAGCCGGAGGGGCCTGGAGGGGCCTGGAGAGGGCGCAGTGACGCGACACCATGCTGCACCCGTGGACGCAACTGAGCTGCGGACCCGGTCCGGTGGATTTCCAGAAGGTTCGACGGCTGGTTTATGGCTGGAGGAGAGAATTCGTCCGAGTTGTTGCAATTCATGGATTTTTGTTCGGGTGGGGTAGTAGGAGCAACCTGGTTCAGTGTTCGACATGTTTTTGAGATTGCTGAACTTTGGAGTCTTCGGTTTGGGACATGCGCCGAGGACCCGGACCTGTGGACCTGCCCTGGGGGACTCACATCTCTTGACCCGTTGGTCGTCCTTGTCGGATGGTCGCATGGTTTCTTTGCTGGTTTACATGTCCCAGACCTATTTACCTTCTTTGGAGTGGTTGAAATGGGGTCAATGATGGTTAGGCTGTAGGCAACAAAAACACCAGACTAAGGAGTGTTTGGGGATTAGCTTGGTAGAGGGTATCCCCATGCTTCGTCGCCGCAAAAACAGTGCTGGCGGCGGCTCTTGAAATGATCTCGGCGCGGTGTGTGCGCGTCCTCCAGCTCTTTTTTTCAGGTCGGAACCTGCGGAAACCCATGGTGCTTGCCTCTCATCAGAAACATCTAGACATGGATTTGATTCGCAGCTCAGACAGGGATTTGGGCTCCTTTGTAATTAAGTTGTCTCATTCGCGCAAACTAGGGGAGCCCGGTCAAAGCATCTGAGGTGCTGCCGCAGCACTCCCAGATGCATTCTGGCATCAATCCCCTTCATACCCAGGCTGGGAAGTGATGAGAGGGAAGTGGTGGCTGTTGAGAAGGGGAGGGACTGGAAGCGATTGAAGAGTGGCTGCCCTGGTGGGAGCTCTTTTTCAAAAGAGGACGTGCGGTTGGATGGAAGAAAGGTATCCAAAGTCACTGGGATCAAAGGATAGTTGATAACACTGAAACTGTTTGGGTCCTTGGTTCGTCAAACACTGGAAGAACATGAAGAAACACATACCCTGGGAGTCAAAGACTATCAAAAGAATGGAGTCTTTGGACTTCTGGGGTATATACAGTATATATATATATAGCGGAAAACGATCCCCTCCTGGGGAACCAACGGGCGCCCTTTTCCGAGCACGAAAGGAGTCCCTGCGGTGTCACGTGTGGCTTCACAACTGACTACAATCTTTCTTTTGAAGATTCAGCTAAGGCGTATATCCTCCGAGGATTCATAGTCTTCCATCAACAGCTAAATCTTCTCCGCAGCCATCTCGGCTCATTTGCTTGTCTCTCATTCTTTGAAGCGGCGAGGTGCGCCGCAGCCAGGGTAACACATTCCGCTGCTCTCCTTCTCTTCTGAGGTCAGCACGAGGTACTGCACCAAATCGCGTACCATGGGACTCAAATTGTCCCGGTGCTGCTGGCTGATCATCCACTTGCAGTATGACTGCTTCTCGGGCTCTGACGATTCGCTCAGCTCAGCATAGGACAATCCAGCCTTGGAATACTTGCCCACTTCAATCAACGTGCGGCCCCAAGTCATTGCATCTGGAACACCAGGAGGCAGCTCGACCGATGACTTCGAGGGCTTGCCAATCACCTTCTTCTTGTCGGGCTTCGCTGTTGGCATGCTCTTGGAATCGGGGATCTCTTCACCAGTAAGGCGGCGCTTGGATCCATCGGTCATGGCTCCGGGCACGGACTTGAACCCGGGCTCTGGCGAGACCATCTCGAACTCGAGCTGCTCATCGCGTTCGAGTTCATGGAGCAGCTGGCCAACCAGGCCTTCTTTCTTGACTTGTGCAAGGAGGCTCTGAAGAGCGGGAGACAAACCTGAGCAACTACCGGACATGGATCCGGGAGGAAACTGCACAACACCTGAGGTGTTTTTGCTTCGAAAACTGCAAAAACGGCTCACACGGACATTCGCATGAACATGCATGACACTTCAAGCTCTTATTCCTTATACAAAAGCATGTGCACGAACACAGGCAATATTCAAAAGCCTTTCACAGAAGAAATACCCCTTCTTCTGTCTGTGAATCTTCTACCCCAAAGACACTAAAAACAGTGCACTGCCCTGAGATTCACATCGCACTATTTACCTATTCCCCTTTCCTTTCAGACTCTTCAAACGGCGTCGATGGAGTTGGAGGATCAGGCATGACTTTGGCTTGTTTACGCAGTTCTTTTTCCAGGGCCTTGTATTCAAGAACAGTCTCCTCGGGAGATATCTGGTATGAGGATCTACGAATACAAGCTCTCAACAAGTCCACCGGGTCTCCTTCGTTTTTGGTCAGACCGTCGGCTAACATTCGATTGGTGGGGACCCATCGGAGAAAAGCTCCCATGCCTTTACAACTCTCCTTAATGATGATAATATCAATGCTCGTCCGGCGATCGCTTACCGCACTCGGGGCGGATGGTGAGTGAACATGATCATACAAGCTCTTGCAATCGGTGATGATGATCGGCTGGCGTCTTTTCAACACTTCACGGCATGTTCGAATCTGCAGCGGGCCATCAAAAATCTCAGACAACATGAGTAAGATCCACTCGACAGTTCCGGTGGCTGTCGACAGGGCCTGACTCTCGGCAGACAACGTGCTGCTGACAGCACGGGGCAACTTGTAGCTTCTCCAGGAAGCTGGGCACCAACTCGCTTCAAGACCATCTTGTAGTGTCTTTTCAGTGAACCCTATGATGTATCCAGCTTGTGTGTGATTACCACGATTCGCAAATGCAGCGTCACTGTGACAAACCACTGTGAGGTCCTCGGGCTGTATGGACTGAAACGTGATACCCAACTTGCTGTGCTGTTTAGCACGTCGGATGGCTTGGTTTGCCGTCCGGAGATCTTCGATCCGGGGATTCGGGAACGCCTGTTGCGACAGGCTCGTCTGCACGCTCAGGTCCGGGCGAGACTGAGACGATAGCCAGTTTAAGCTGCCATTCACAGCTCTCAACATCTTTACTTGGCTAGGTGACAGGGTTTGATCAGAGGCACTCTGTTTAGGGATGTTGATAGATCGAATCTTTTCCGAAAAGGCTGACATGCACATACTGATTGACCAATCTTCACCCTGTTTATACCAAGCACCACAAAACTCCCCCTCTCGGGTTCGCCATTTGCGATATGGAAAGCGATTCCGGAGGTCTCGAATTGATTGTTCAAACACCGGTCCTGACCCCCCCTACCGCAGTATCATCGACATGCACTCCCATCACACCTACCAATTGGTTCTTGTGTCTCAACATGAACAGGCAAGGATCCAGAACACTTTGGTGCCAGCCTAGTTTCAACACATGTGAGCTAAATTCTTTGAACCATGCAGCAGGAGCGTCATTCTGTCCGTAGACATTTCCAACTACTTCTATCACAGCTTCCGCCGGCAGTCCCGGTATACCACCGGGTGGCTGGGAGGCGAAGAGAGGACGAAAGGCATCGTCCAGCGGTCCAGCCTCCAAAAAGGCTCCTTTTATATCTCCGAGCTGCAATTGCCATTGCTTGGTTGCCAGTGTCTGCATGAGACATTGACGGCCTATTTGACTCAGGGTCGGAGACTTTAACATGCCCTTCTCTGCCTTGGCGGTGAGGTCTGGATCCAAGTGACCCTGAAGACACCAACGACCTTTGACCATGAATGTAGTGGAATCATTGGGGTCTACCTCTTGACCTTCTTCCAGGGGCTTACGCGTCAACACAAATCGACTGCCAATGAACCTATCTGGATGTTCAACACGAATTCGTTCGGCGGCCTTACCATAGTGGATCTTCACAGCATGAGGCTTGGACTGGATGGTATCCCATTCGGATTTCTTACCGTCCTGGACCTTCTTTTGGATATCGGGCGGATTATTGCTATGGGGAAGCTCTTTAGCTACTTTCTGATGAAGATATTGTTGCATCAAACATTCCCATGAATCCAGCTTGACCACTTCCCGAAGTTCAGACATCTCTTGTACACTCAAAGCTTCATCTAGCCTCGGACGATGTGCTCTTGGTTCTTCAGGCTCACTCGAGTCATTTGTCGGAGAGAGAGGGCGCTTGGCCGAGTGCATGACAGCGTCATCTACCAATTGTGGTATGACTTCTTTGATCAGCTCTACGAAATCATCTTGCTTCAACGGCGCTGGTCGCCACAAGGCCATAGGTCCGTCTTTCCTCTCAATCCGCCTACGGACTGGACCGTAGGATGAGCTGGAGGTTTCTGGCTCAGCCTTCGAGGATGGCTCCGAGGTCACGGCTTTCACTTCTGGTTCAGGGACTGGAGTTGATTCGTTCATATTGGCTTCAGGCTGACTGGGTTTTATCGATGCCTCTGGAGACCCTTCCAGCAGTTCATTCTTCGGCGCTGCAACAGGATCACGCCGTTCAGGCATGGACTCAGGAGGTTCGACAGGACCCTCTTGGGGTGGATAGGACTGCGGCAGCAGGTCAATATACTGTTTGCTCATGAGATTTCCTTTTTCAATCATGTCTTTGATTCCTAAGAGCTCAGTTTGTGGAGATGCAATGAGACATTTTTCCTCATTAGTGGCATGTCGAACCTGCTCTGGAGCGCAACGAAGAATCTGTCTTCGGTGTACGAGCACGAGGTTCCGTCCCACCTGACCTAACACCACAGCCACACCATACCACTGTCCACCGTTCTGAAGTTGACCGTTAATCCATTTCTGGTTCCTCCAATAAGCTACAAGATCACCTGGTCCGAAGGAGGCTGGAACTCTCGGCCTCGCTAGCAGGGCTACACGAAGAGCTCTGTCATCCTGCATTTGGACCAAGGCCATTCTGGCTGCCGTGCGCATGGCTTGAGACCGTGCAAGGCTATCTTCTGTCAGGGAAGCCGTGGCCGGCACAACCAACAACGGCTCATTCAGCAAGTCTTGCGGGATATGGGGATTTTTGCCAAACACGAACTGATGTGGAGAGAACCCGTGTACCTGAATTTGCTGATTCTTCACATGAGCATGGGTGACACATTCTAACCACTGATCTTTGGTGTTTGGAGAGAATTCATCAATCAACTTTTCCAACACGGTATTGAACCAGCCCCCATGAGATTCGCACTTCCCTAGCTGCCAATGAGCACCAGCAGCAATAGGCCTAACATGCACTCCGTCAAGTTCAGCTGGAATCACCATTGGATCGCCAAGGTTAGTCTTAGCTGGATCCAAGATGATCTCTTTTGGCGTTCCAGCCCAGGACAGCCAATGATCATACAGGAGCTTGCGAAGTACTGTTGCCGTTTCCGTTTCAAAGAAAGGAATCATGCGCTGGAAGCCGCTGGCACTGTCGACAATGTTTAAGGCTTTAACCTTTTGATTAGCTTGCCAACCCTTGAGATGTTTCACGTCCAGAGCAATCTGTCCGTTGAACTCGTGGCTTCTTTGGGTTTGAGCAGGCAACGGAACCTTCGGCTTATCACGACTCCTGCAGAGATCACACGAAAATTCTCGTGCCAGGCGGATCGCCTGATCACTAGCTTGGCCATGTCTTAGGATTCTCACTAGATCATTGTTTGGAGGATGACCCAAGTTGCGGTGCAGTTTGGTCAGGACTGGTATCAGCTCTTGATCAGACTTACCTACCACGCTACCGGCTGCGAGCACTTCTGGCCAACATGTGGGAGGCACCGTATCATCCACGACTTCCACATTACACACTTCCTGGACATTAAGGGACTTGGGGGGCCTCACGTTGCTTCCACATTGGGATGGTGTTCAACACGGCTCGAACAAAGGCTTTGGGATATGCCCCTGCGAATGTGCTCACCTGGCCTACCCCCGGACTACCCCCCCGCTACGATATCATGACAGGAATGCTCTCCCTTCTGATCACAAAGTCGGCCGAGGGACTGCATGTCCTCATGCGAGACCAGCAATCGGGTGCTCTTCCTAATGAAGCGGTCAGATCCAGGAAGCTGAAGGCCATACCTGCACATATGCAATTTCACGGTGAACCAACGTTGGCACAGACGCTGCATTTCAGGATACGACCAAGTACGAGCTCCGGTAGGGTGTTCAAACAGCACTCGACAGCCTAGTTCAACCCCTAATCTAAACAGTTTACAACACCATCGAATGAAACTACGACTGACCATCATGCGTCTGGCTGTTTCGGCTGGATCCCACTTCACACGGTTCAGATTGAACCAGCCTCCCTCATTGGTGCACGGTGGTGATAGGACCAGCAGTTCAGGCGGATCAGACGTCAAGTGGTCCTCCACCTTCTTCCTGTCAGTCGCTCGGCGAAAATCATAACCGGTGCTCAAATCATACGAACGAGTGGTGTACTGCTTGTCATGGTTCTCAAGTGCAAATCGGGGTGGCGAAAACACTTCCATCACAAGACATGACCTACGAGGCTTGGCATGAACCGCGCAACATACCTTGACTTGACTCTTCAGTTGACGATGCTGATGAGCGGACGGTTTCCATTCTGCTTTCCGAGGACTGGTATTAGAAGGTGACACGTGCCAAAACTCAGTGATAACATGTGCATGTCTACCTAACAGAGTCCGAATGCACTTGTGTTGAGGTATACCTGGAACAATCTGAGTATCGTCAAGAACACGCCTAGTTTCACTATCCCTCACGATCCTACGAATCACCTGTTTCCATTTTGGCCCTTCTCTCGATACCCAGGGGGTTTGAACCACATCGCTGTCCTCCTGCGTCCAACATTGAACGTCAGGTGCATCAGGCTCTGACCCTGGAACGGCATCTGGTGAAGGCGACAAAGGGGCTGCGGTCGGCGAGGCGGCTTCGGAGTCTGACGGGAGCGGATCTGACTGCCCCACGTCCGAGCTTAGAGCCATCACTTCAGTGAACTCGGCTGCTACGGAGGTCGACCGAACTTCGTCCATCAATGACAACACGTACTGTCCTGCACTGTTTGTCTGTAATGGCACGGTAGTGTCAAAGACCCGCAGACAGTCCTTGCCAAAATCCAGCGAAGCACCAAGGCGCTTCAAAGCAGCTCGACTCAACAACAAGGGGGCATCCCCTTTGATGATAGCAGCTCGGATCACCCCACGTTTGCCGGCCAACGCCACCGGCATCTGTATGGAATGATGTGATGTCTCAATTGCACCATTGCCAAACTTGAATTGATGCACTTCCGAAAGCCTGTCCGGAATGGACCAGCCTCGCTGGCGCCACATGTCCTCAAAGCTACGAAGGGTGGCTGCACCAATAATAGTTCTCCCACAACCCGAATCCAGAACCCCGTATCCCGGGGAAGATACCAACAACACCGAGGAACACTGCATAGAGTCGACGGCCGGAGGCCCAGACGGGCAGCAACGACCACGAAGTCGGTCCAACAAGGTGGGGGTCGACATGATCGAGGCCACAAAGTCCAACTCTTCAACAGCAGCTGCTCCAGAGGTTGATCCACCAGAGGGTGGATTCTTGTCGGTTCCCTTTCCAGATCCTTTCTTGCCGTCTTTGGATCGGCACTCACGGGCCCAGTGACCCTTCTTACCGCATCGATTGCACGTTGAATGCTTCTTCAACTCTTCAACCTCGACCCGGAAAGATCGCCGCACATCTTTGGCCTTCTGAAATTGGCGGGTCTTCTGTAAGCGACTCAGCTCCTGTCGACGTTCCCGCCATGAGGCGGCTAGCACTTCAGCAACCTCGGACTCCGGGAACACGTCCGATTCAGGGATATGATCCTGAAGGTGATCCTCCAGGAACTGCTCAACATCGGAGAACTGTTCTTCTCCCCAGTCCTGGAACTCATCGCCACCTTCATGCACATCTTCAGTCATAGCAACGGCTGTTCGCCGTTTCCCAATCACCAGATCTGGGTAGCAGGACCGTAGTGCAGCGGACACCGACTCCCTCTTGAGGTCTCCTCGAGCGCGAGCAATCACAACTGCTTTTTGCTCTTCACTTAGGCCAGCTCGATGTAGGAGAAGCCAACCCCGAGCCTCGTCGGGGAATTGTACACCTGTTTTGCGATGGCAACGGTCAAACAATTCAGAAGCCCGGGCAGTCCATTGTTTCATGTTTTCCCCTTCATGGGATTTCAATCCGAACACTTCGCCCAAAATCTCCCCCCAGCTCATCAACGACTTCCTGCTGAGGAAAGCGTTTGTCCAACAAGGACCACAACAATGCATCGCCCTCCTTCTTCTGATATGATTCGGGTTCCAAATGTTCAACAGCCTCAAGGGCTTTGCCGCTCAACAAGGTGTAAATATAGGCACCCCTCGATGCCTCCGGCAGCTTGTCCAATGTCAAAAACTTGTTTTTCACCCAAGTCTTCCACCTCTTATACTCTCTTCCATCTTCATTTTCACCAGAAAAACCTTTTGCCCACGCCGAGTCATTGGCGAGGGCCGACGACGAAGACGCCATGTCACGTGTGTCTGGATCCTCTCCTGAGGATCAGCGCTCCATCCTTGGAGCCGGCACTTTGACCGGCTCCGCTACCAATAGCGGAAAACGATCCCCTCCTGGGGAACCAACGGGCGCCCTTTTCCGAGCACGAAAGGAGTCCCTGCGGTGTCACGTGTGGCTTCACAATATATATATGTGTTGTCTTCCAAGTGAGCGCCTTTTTGATGGTGGAAGTCCTGCATTTTCCAGTCCACAACGAGCAGCTGGGCACTGAGGACCTCTTTGGCATGGCACAGATGCTTTGAGGCGTCCAGGCCGGGTAGGAAGAGAAGGGGGGCTTCTGCAACCACCTGAGGTGAGGGGTCAGGCAAGGACCACTGAAAACCTGTGGGAATCAGCTCAAACAAAAACATCTCAGCAAGCCATTGTGCTCGCTCCTTGGAGACTGATTGATGTGTGACAGTCTACCTGACAGACCTGAGACTGGCAAAAGTCCACCGTCCGACCTCTCCAAGGAGGTTTCGGGTTCCCCCAAACATCCGCCCAACTGAGTTAAGACGAGAGACGCCAAGCCACGTCTTGAGTCCGCCAAGCCATGCGCAGAGCACGTTCCGCCGGTCTCGTATCAGCTACGCCGCGGCAAGGCCGCCGAAGTCATGACCGAGTCAGTGAACCTTTCAACCTGGGAGATTGGTTGAAACCTTTTGGTTCCTGCAACCTGATCAACACTATAGCTAGTTATATATATATATATTGGTTTTCCAAGTCGTTTAGCAACTGATCTGTTATAGGTTGGTTGAAAGTTTTGGTAAACCCTGTTTTTCCCAGAGCGAACTGTTTGGTTGTGTCGCTCAGCGACCAGTCCTCTCCTCTCCGAACGGATAGGGCGCACCAGTCCCTTCGCCGGTTAGACCGTGTCGGTCAGGGTGCGTTTGATCCATATCCATGCCAGACAGATGGGACTGACATCAATTCCACCGTATTGTTAAGTACCTGCAAACTTGGTACCTGTGCATGGGAGCAGTAAACCCTCCCATAGTGGAGGTACCACTTTTATAGGTACTTATCAGGTTTCTTGATCAATTGACATCATGATTTACTGGGGGTAATTCATTTCAGGGCTCAGTGTTTAGGCACATTGATATAATAGCGACAGAGAGATCCAGATATTCCATTGAGGTGTGATTAGTCTGGGTTCTCCTATAAAGCTCCAAAGTCCAACACCACTTTCCCATCCACCCTTTGTCGCTGGTGCTGGGAATGCTGCACGGGCTCAATTCCTGGTCCTGCTTAGGGTGAAAATCTCTGGTTCTGCTGAGTCTCAGCTGGTGAAGGTCTTCAGCACTTGTTCTTTGTTTCCTAGTGTGTACTTGTACCCTTATAAGGCTTCAAGGGCCTTCTGAGGTACGGTGATGTGTTCGGCACTGTTATGTAGGTGCCAGGTCCAGTCGTACCGAACCTGAGGTTCGGTACGAAAACGGATCCATATATAGCTATAGGGTATCAACATATATGTAGTTACTCTACTTGGTTTTGCTCAGGGTGATGTTTGACGCTTCGGGGCCACCGGGTGCCAGGCCATTTGGATATAGATGATGCAAGCCGCGAGTGGGCAAGCCTTGCTTGGAATCATGAACTTTTGGCCTCCATTCAGTTCAAGAGCCATTTGGAAGTAGAAGACCTACATATACCCAGACACTCCATGTATGGCGTATTTACCTACATTGACCCCTAAAACCACCCCAATGTATGTAATATGCCGGTCCCATGGTGGGGTTTTGGTATTGCACCAACAGGAAACATGGAACGTGATTGATAGCATTGGTCAAAAGTTTGATCATTCACGGTCGTTCCGTCGATGTTGCCCACCGAATTTGGCTCAAATGATAAGACCATGGGCACCCATAGGTGTTGGGCAAACTTAATGTTTTTGCAGGGTTGAGATGTGATTTCATTGACCCTTAGCTCATATGTAATGTCCTTAGCTCGTTTCCATGGCATGGTCAAGAAAAGGCGCATGGCTTGAAGTGCTCAATTCAGATGACCTACTGTAGTTTTGCGGATCAGTTTCCTTTTGGTTCCTTCTTTGAATACTATGCTTTTACATGTTCCCGGCTTCCAGATGATTGGTTTCTTTCTTCTAGAAGAGGCGGAAGTTCAGCTGGCATCGGTAGTTCGTCATCCAGTCCAAGGGCTGTTCAACTGACCCATCCACGAGTACCTGCAGGTACTCAGAGTACCTGGCGCACGGATTCTCATCTAAACCTTCCCCAATTCATTCACAAACACACGGATGGCCTGCCAGTGCCTGTTTTTTTTGGAAGAGGAGTTCCTTTGACCTAGATTCTCTTTTTGTTGCGCTCTCATGCAGGAATGAGGAACCATGAAGGACCTTGTTGGAGACACCGGAGTAGGGGCACCGCCCCAGTCACTCCTGAACTTGAACCCAGGACCTCACGACCTGAAGAGCCAGTATGGCACGGAATGACCTGAAAACGGTCCGAGGTTGATTCTGGGTCGTGCATTTTGAGGTCCTGCTTTGGTCCACCAAAAGAAGGGTGATGCGGGTGTTCTTTTTTTCCTGGGGTGAAGCTGAAAAGCTCGACCCATTTCAGCTGAACACCCTGCGTATTTCAAGGTCATAGGGGGTTGGTTCGGACCTGAAAACATGCCATCACCCAAGGACTTTCTCCAGGTCACCCAAGGACTCCCGTGGGTTCGGTCGGTGATTCTGTAGACACCAAACGAAACGATATGTAACCCCCAAAACTCCATAGGACTGCCGATCAGTTCGGGTGGTTGAACAGGGGTCAATTGATCGGCATATATGGCAGTCCCATGGAGTGTGAGGGTCAGGAACATCTCAGGCACAAATCAAGTCAAATATATCAGGTGACACGATTGTCTTCCAGGCGACCGCCAAGGGGCAATGGGTAGTCCTTAGTATTCCTTATATAGTTCATCCTATTCGGTATTTTAGGCAAAAGCCTCCTTAGACCAGTTCTATGGATCAGTTCTGCCCTTGATCGCACTGGATTTGGCATGCTTCGCTGGTTTGTTCTGCCCGGCCGTGGCAACAGGCCAGGGACCTCCGGGCATGGCTCGAGTCCTGCAAGCAAGCTGCTGAGATCATGACATGTTGGAAGAGCTTCAGATCGCAGTGGACACCACTAGATCCCAGTGGGCACTCCCTGTGGTGACCTGTCGTTTCAGTTGCTGGTGAAAACTTGCCCGTTCCAGATGCCGGCACATCCCACTGGGATGTGTTTGTCGATGGTTCTGTTTCAGACATCGTCAAATCCCATAGCAGTGACTTGGCTTTGCTTGGGGTGATGGTTGTTTTCCCCATGGATGAAGCCCCCCTTCGGGAAATCCGCGGAAGACTTGTTGCTATCTTTCCCGATGCCTGAGGCGCATCGTCCGACCCTTGCGGAGGTGAAGGGTTCTTTGTAGGGCAAGAATCCCATGATAACAGTGTTGCTGTGATCCTTTGGAGACGGGAGACTACACTAGCGACCACATGTCCACTTCTTCAACCAAAAAGACTTGACACATGGATAAGCACTCCTCTACACAAAGCGCTTATCCACCAGGGCCTTCGCCATTGCGGAGCGGCATATGGTCCTCACGCCATGATCATGTGTTTGGTAGGTTCGATTTTGGAGGGTTTTTGCCATAGGAAGATATGCCTAGGTTGACCTCCGAAACCACCCCAAGGTAATATGTATAGGTGGTTCCCCCCAATGATTTCAAACACGAAAACACCTGTTTTGTTTTTATCAACTCCAACTCCAGGTGCAGGACCATTTTTCACCTGGCAGGACCCTGGGCCCAGTAGAACAGGAAGCATTTCTTCAGGACAAAATCAAGTGCTTGTTCAGGTACAGTACAAGACTTTTTCAACACCTTAAGGATTGGTTCAAGGGAGCATCTACAGGAAACCAGTGGTTTTCACCCCCCCAAAAAAAAATAACATGTTCCCTTCAATCTCCTTCAACCAATTCTGCCAGTTCTGTGACTTTCGTTCCCCTTCATCTTCCGCATCGCACGGGCCGGCTGCCTGTTGGGCGTTCACATGGTGTCCCTGAGTGTCAGACGGAAAGGTCCTTTCATCAGCAGCTTGCTGTTTGGCCCGGGTGAACGTCGTTCATTTGACGCGCTCCTGGTCAGGGTGTTTGAGTGGATTGCACCACTGGCTTTGTGCCAGTGGCATGTGAGTGGCTTTTCTATGAGGTGTGCGGTTCCGATTGTACATATCTTGACCTCAATCAACCCTGACTAGGAGGAGATCAGATGGCGCCAACATTGCCTAAACTCCATGATGGAGACACTCTCCATGTGGATGTTGCCAGCATCCTGAGATCTACCTAAGCGTTTTTTGGGGTGAAGGACACCTGCACCGCACCATGTATCGCACCCCCAACACATGCTCAAACCGTACTCTCGTTGCCCGTCATCATAATCATAATTTATATCGTATTAATCATCATTAGCATCATTAATGATCACAAATAATTAACTTGAAACATATTGAAACGGTGTTGGAACATGTTTGAACCTTCCAATGTGTGCATGTGTGCGTGTGTGATTTTGAGATCCATACATTAGGTACTCGTCCGTCAATGGCCGCAGACCGGTTTTGGTTTGGACAGTTTTGGTGTCCAAATCGCCACACCCCAAACAACCCATGTTGGAACCCTGTTGTTGAAGATAAAGTTGAACAGGGATCCAAGTACCTTCTCAGAAGGTGATTGGAGACACTGTTATGTAGGTCTTGGGGGTCCAAGTACCTTCTGAGAAGGCACGACTGGATCCCTAGGGGAAGATTAAGACATTTCGATACATATCGAACTACAGACCCTATGGATCCACTGGCTACAGACCCCTATGGATCCACT
>CAXAMN010003891.1:891155-942361 GCA_963970005.1 Durusdinium trenchii
CTACAGACCCTATGGATCCACTGGCTACAGACCCCTATGGATCCACTGGCTAGAGACCCCTATGAATCCACTGGCTACAGACCCCTATGGATCCACTGGCTACAGACCCCTATGGATCCACTGGCTACAGACCCTATGGATCCACTGCTATCGCCGGTTTCATGTGTTCGACACTTTGAGGGTCAGGCGCCTGGGTCGGGCAAAACCGCCGTACCAAACCTGAGAAGGCATGTGGACCCCTAGGGAGACAGTTCTTTCATGATCCTTTTTGATTATCGCCATGGGTCCGACAAGTGTTTTACGAAGTCATCCTTTTAGCCTCCTTTGAGGAACAAGTTCCACCTATAGAATGACCATGGGATGTTAGACCAGCGGTCGACCCCAGAATCTGCGTCAGGGATTTCAACACTTCAGATTCTGTTCAGCTGGTTTGTTCGTGGCTTTTGCCCCGCGCACTGCGTTCACGCGAGCGTGAAAAAGCTCGGCTACCTTTTTCAACGCCTTTGGCTCGCATAATTCGAAGATTCGAAGGCTCGGTGAATCCATGGTGTTTCTTCAAGCTTCTTGTTGAACATTTCATGTTTGAATATTTTTTGGAGCCATTTGGAAATCATTTGCATGTGAATGTGGTCAGAAAGTGTTTGTTGCTCTTCGCAGCTCCACGGATTCCTTGGCACGTGACCATTTTGCGCCTTTTCTGGCAGCATGGTTCAGCATGGCCCCATGCCCATGTTGCTACCGTCAGCTCGCGGGTTGCCACCGGTAGCATGCGGTCGCTCTCGGTGAAACCGTGGATCTGGGTTCCTGGCAGGATAGGCGGCTGGCTCGCGGCAGCTTCCTCCGTCCATGTGGGGATCTCTTTCGATGAGCGGCAGCTTCTTCCAAGCTTCGCCAATACCCTTTTCGGTTCAGAATCGCTCGGAGCATCTTCGGCGAGGCCCCGGAATTCATAATTCGTTGCATCCAGGGGTCTGGAGGTCCACCTCTTTTCGAAAAGGGTACGCAGAAAACGCGCGGTTGTTCTTGAGCCAATTTCCCAAAAATGGGAAGCCAGAACGGAATCGAGTGGATCTCTTGAATCTTCGCCGACCCCTGTTGTAAATACGTGTAAATAGATTCAGGACAATACAACCTGCATCCAATTCATGGCGTGCCGATAGGGCCGTCATGCCGTTCATCTCATCTCGTGAACGGGCCAAATCGTCCGAAAGACGCCCCGTTCAGCCGTTCAAGTTCTCCTCAGCGTTGGGACATAGTTTTTGCAGCCAAACTGATACGTCATGCCGAAGTGATACGTCATGGAACTGGTGGGTTGGTTAAGGAAAGCTTAAGCAGACGAACAGCCTGGAGTGGACGCGTGCAAGTCCTTGTATGATCCCCATGAAAGATCGAGGGGTTCCGTGTTACTCGGAGCGATAAAGACCGGCCGTTCCCCAAGCCCTGACGGCTAGATGTCTTTGGTCTCGGATGACGGGACCAGCCGGGACCCAGCCGGACCGGCCCCTATAGGAAAACCCCTCGAAACATCAGAAAGCACTGCCTGATGGGCCAATCGGTCCGGAGTCGGGAATGCTATGGGTGAATTTGGCATGAAGATGGATCTCTTGATTTTAAGAGCAAGCCATTGTTTATTAGAAAATTTACTACCCAACCCGGTTCTGGGGTGGGGTGGAGCTCCTACCACAAAGGATTTCGATTAGATCACCACCCCCCAGACCAACCTCCAGGGTGCCACAGCTGCGGTTCGCTCACAGAGGTGGCCCTGGGTGGCTCGGAGGTGGCTCGGAGGTGTGGCCTAAAATCGGTGGGTAGGTGGATCACTGGTGGATCAGCTGCAGGTCCACCTTTTTGGACGCAGGGGACGTCCCACTAAGTCACTAAGCAAGAACTATTCGTTTCGCTTTCTTTGCTTTTTAGGGTTTCTTGTTTTGCACTATGCGTCTGGCAGGAGAGATAGAACAGGTGCCAAAAAGCTGATACCAGGAGTCACGGAGCTCGGGGTGGTGTGGTGTGGCTCGTCCCATCGGATGGGGCCGCGGAGTGGAGTAGCTGGGCACCTAACCTCCGACCTCCATGGAGTCCGCACCCCGTCGGTCGAACGTGACTCCTGGTAGCTCCGTAAGCTCCTGTTTAGCAAACTGAGGGAGTGAGAGTGTGGGGGTGCATTCTCAAACGGCTGAACAACTGGACCAAGGGTGGCGGCGATGTCATGACTCCCAAGTCACTAAAAAGGTATATAGTAATATATAGTAATATAATGTAATATATCGTATATACGTGTTTAATTGTTTTTTTATTAAACGTTATTGACATGTGTTTGTTGTTTTTCATGCATTGGATTTGACCGTAGGCTTGAGTCATTGAGTTGACCAGCGACCATGAACCAACTCCGACCCAGGAGTTCAGTGGAGTCACCTGGCAGGGAAAACCTCACTTTGGGGGGGACTCATTCCAGGGAACGTTCCACCAGAACCGCCAGTCCATGGTCCATGGTATTTTAATGAGATGTTAGGACTTTTTATGGCAATAATACTTCAGGAGGAAGAACGTTTGGTAACAACTTCACTCGAGAATGCCATTGATATCACGGCTCTTTCCCAATGAACATTCCGGCGGATTAAGTTCCACCCTGAACTAAATCACTATTGTATAAATGTACTGTTTGGTGGAAATTAATTTAACCTGCCGGAATTCAAACTGTGATCCACTATAGGATTTTAAGGGGAAAGGATTGTGGTTTATGTACTCCTAATCTTGTTACCAACTTTTGTCCTGGCTGTGCATTTAGTATAGTATGGTATGGTTTAGTGGTAACACAAAAATCCGTTTGGTACATGATTTAAGCCAGTTGTTGAACTCGATGCACGAAGCTAGGCACCATCAGACTTAAGAACTTAAGAGGTCTCAGGTGGTCAATGAACTTGAGCGTTCCACATGAGGGTCACAGGATGGCAGGCTTGGGTTCTATAACTTTGTAACTGATCTGTGTCACTGCTGGCTTTTTTGGGGAGAAACAAGTATACTGTATGATGCTGTATGTGTAGGTTTCTTGCAATGGCAAAATGTGTTTTGTCCAGAAAAAAAAAAGGCTCCAGTGTTTTTCAGCAGCTCCTGACGCACACCAGCTATCCATCCTAACGACCTTCATGTGCCCAGTTCGATGCGGATCATGTTGAGCCATGTTCGATGCATTGTGTTCAAACAGGCCGGTGCACCGGCCACATACAGCTATCGTGAGTCCAAAAAGTGAGGCGCCTCTGATGCATCAAAAAGGGGTGGATGGAGGAGCGACCGGTGAGTTGAGAAGTCTCAAAAGTCCAGCAAACGCAGGGCAGGGAGGAGCAAGTTATATACATCCCTGTCACGATTCTTGGGCTCAAATCCCAAGAAGCGGTGGTTGATATAGGGATAGCCCCATCAAACAGTCTTGCAGGATTGGAGCCACGAGTTCTGCGGGAAGCATGTAAGCTCATCCATGGCCACCAAATGCCGTCAGGCTCAGCCAGGTGATGCGACCGGGCCAGGTGATGCGACCGGTGTGTGACATGACTTGCTTCACAGACGAAAAGAGGTTGAAGGACTCCTTCACGTTCGACCATCCCAGTTTGGTACCCCAGGTTTTCCGGGTCCTATGGTCCCGGTCACTTCACCTCTCTTGGGATGTGGGGATGGGGGTCGTGACCGTTCACTGGAACGAACCGAACCGAACCGAACGGCCAAGCGGTCGGTGTGAGACCTGGAGGAGCACCGAAGGCCTTCGGTGGACAGGAAGGCCTTCCTTGAAGGCTGGATGTGCATTGAAACAGGGAGATCGAACGGCTGGCATTCCGACCCCCTGGAAGGTGCGGTTTGGAGGTGGAGGCTTTGGATGGGGCTATACACACCCATCTCGTTTGGGCTCCTGGCCCACCTTCTCCTGAGGAGATGGGACAGGAGCCCAAACGGGCATAATCACCCATATCGGACAATGCCAGTGGGAAAGGGAGAGCCCTTGGAGCCGGATTTCGTGACATACTCTTCAGCCTTCTTCACCCAGTTGGCCCAAGGAAGGGATGGGAGCGATGGGTCGCAAAGGGGGGGGTATCCAAGTCCATGGGACTGCCATATATGCCTACATTGACCACCAAAACCACCCCAATGTAGGCATAGATGGCATACATGGAGTGTTTGGGTGTATGTTGTTCCTCTTGAAGCATGGAGCCGTGCAGCACGGAGCGACCACAGCTCGTACTGAAGAGTACGAGCGCGAGTTCGGCGTTCGGCGCTTGCCTCTCACGAGACAGGTGAGCGATTCTTACTCTCAGCTGCACATCTTTGGGCTCTAGATTCCGCCCCCCCCCTCGCGCGGTCCAACACCCCCATCGCGCGCGGTTGGCGGATTTCTAGAGTGGGCGGAGCTGGGACCCAAGCAGCACAGCGCGATGGCAGGACTCTGTGGCTCGACGCTTGGTGGCAGTGGTTCAGCATCAGGCTTTAGACATAAATACCAGCAGCATCCAGCAGCTTCAAAGGGGTCACCAATGGAAGCCCCAGCCCACTACTAAGGGACCTCCATTGGACACCCCTTGAAGGTCCAGGTATTTTTATTTGATTTCTTGCTTGGAAAGCATCTCCGAACCAAGACGTACATCCACCCAACCACCCTCAGCTTGTTCAGCATCGAGGGTTGCAGGGATTTGCGGGGCTTTTTTTCAAAGATGTGGAAATGGGACATCCCCAGTAGATGACCTACCTGGCCCTCCAGATTGACCATATGGGTGTGCATTTTAAGAGGGAGACCCCCGATCGCCCCTGGCTGGGTATATAGATTGGTCCATTTTGAAGCACACGCAACTGAAGTGGGATGGGGCTTTCGAACAGGTTGATTCTGATTGACAATGCCTGGTTCTTGTTCGTGCTGCCAGATCTGCAACTGAAGCTCTTTCATTTCGTTTTTGTTGGGGAGCTTGCCCTTGAACCCCCCTGAGAAAGTAGCAACTCTTAGTGCTTTGATGCTTCGATCCAGACTTTGCCTGCAGGTTCAAGGCATGCCACTGTTGTACTGCCCGGATTGGGCCATCCGCACCTCGGCCATCAGAGGTCGCAGGGCTTGATTTGGCTTACACCTGGAGTCTCATAGGGTACGCCCGCAAAAATGGTGTACAAGTACTACTTACAACTTACAAGGACCCTTCTTTTCATGCAGGTCATGGCCCCTTTTTGGAGGGTCCTTTAACCTAAGGTCGGGCCAACGTGGCATGTTCCTCAGAGTTCGGAGCACCAGGAACTCAGAACCAACCAGTGTGGGTGTTCACTCACTCACCCCACGGGACCCTTCAGGATTTTGGCAGGGAATTTCAGCACTCTTGGGTGATCTTTGGGGAACAGACACTCCATGGCACTGGCATATTGACCTACCGTATGGGGTGGTTGAAACGGCGTCAATGGATGTAAATATGCCATACATGGAGTGTTTGGGTATTGTTCCCGTCGTTCCCGTTTCTTGGGGGATCGGGTTGGCCGTTTCCGCAAGCTCTAAGCAGGCAGAGTTGTGTGAACAACTCTTTGGTTGATCATCAGAGTCAAGGAGTTCGTGATGAGTCAATTAGTCTCCCAACAGGTCCCATCCACTATATGAGCTGGATGGAGGGTATACGGCGTATACGGTATAGATCTGTATTGTGATCCCCAAATAGATAGTGGCACGGCGTCCAATACATTTTTTTGGTGGTGATTGACTTTTCTATCTACTGAGCTACTGTATTGGCTTGTTGCTGCGCTTGAGGGGAGGATTGACATGCAATTCGCGGACAATGACTCAAGTTGTCAACAGCGAAAGCAGCAACTTCGGGCCTTTAGATACCAACGTTTGGGTTGGGAATTGCTCAGTGGGCTTGTCCTACCATCTTAGACATGCATTGGTTGTTTCCCAAGTGCCCACGTGCCACATGATGGTTTGATGTTGGGGTGATCATGGGCCGTTTCAATCTCCCTGTCCTGAACGGGTGGAGCTTCATTCACTAAGCCCGACCATGAGGTGCTGGATTGTGACACTGCGATGCTGGCCACAGAGGCATGGTGCCCAGGAGAGTGCAGATTAGTGGAGAGTGCCCAGCAGTGGAGTGTGCCTTTGTAGTTTGTATGGATTGAAAGTCTAAGCCTCATGGCTGTTCTCATTATTTCAGCCATGAAACAAAATGGCCGTGTTCATCACTGAATCGTCCATTTTTGTGAAAGGTGAGGACCCCGAACCCCTGTTATGCTTCTTAGCTTTTTTACCAGGACCATCCTGTTTGGGTGTCCTGGCCGGACTACATGACACTATATATCCGGGCTCTCCGGACACCCAAACGGTCGGATGCTCCTGCTTTCAGCGACGACGCAGGCCGCACGCGCGCTGCGTGCGGGCGCCGACTACTTGCACTTGGACGTGATGGATGGGAACTTTGCCGCTCGGCCCAGGGGAAGGTCGTTCGCTTTTCCGACCTGTCTCATGACCGAGGAGGAATGGTGCTGCCTGCCTGGGGGGGAGGGTCGCAGAAGAAAGAGAGGCAGGCTCAAGAATGTGAACGGCTTTGTCCTCCACTTGCTTCGTCCTTAAGTCTCCTCTTTGAACAAATCCCAGTTGCGCTGCGGATGTTTCCTCCCACAGGTAGGATCACCCCTGGACGGCCCAATTGTGTCAGTGGAAGACGTGACTCCCCCAAGCCTGTCATCTTAGATCCGCTGGACTTCCCTCCCTCCACTGCCTTTTGCCTGCCTTCACTGCGCCTAAAACGGCCCTCGCCGGCCTCAGCAGCGAAGACGGCCTCGCCCCAAGTCAGGTTCCAGCCATTTCCTTTGGTGCCAACGTGATCGGGAAGCTGAGGGCGCATCATCCGAAGGTCTGCCGATATCCAGCGGTGAAGCGATTTCTTCAGGTTGGATTGGCTATGGATCTGCATACCTTCTCAGATACGGTGATTGGAGACTGTTGATGTAGGCTTGGGGAGCCCAATTACCTTCTGAGAAGGTATGTTGATCCATAGGGATTGGCTATAAGACAAACTGGTGAAGTCCACTCACCGTTCAGGTTGAGGAATTGGTTGACCATTTCTGGGGATGAGAGCGTGATCTAGATTCAAGATTTCGGAGGAGTGCTGCAGGACTCCTTTATTGAACACATCGCCGGATTTGGCGGTTTAAGAACGCCCTGGGAATGGCGACCTGGGACCCCAACTCTGTCGGTTGACCTATACTGGGTAGAGATCACATAGGAGTTGTATAAGCCTCAAAGTGACATAAGGAATATAGGTCAATTAAGTCCTATGTCACGGAAACGTGTTGTCATTTGGACCTAGTATACCTCCTCCCGGACACGACCTGTTTGGGACTGGCATGCTCCCGACATCACCAGATTGTTGGTCATACCCAAACTCAGCAAAAAAATGGCTTCACAGTGGTTTGACATATGACCTCATGGATGTGCAGTAGCAGACTCATGTTCCTTCGCTATCGTCGAGCCTTTGCTGTTCCAACAGGGATCCAAAGTTTCCTTCGTGAAATCCCACAATGGTTCGTTCAGCAAACCCACCAGTTCGTGCCACAAGGCCACATGGCCCAGTCATGCCGTCATGCGTGGGACCACGCACGCCACGCACCCCCAATACCATCCATGGGACTGGAATAGTTACATCTACCTCATTTATGCCCCCCATGTAACTATTCCCCCTAGGGCTCCAACCACCTTCTGAGGAGATGGTTGGAGCCCTAGGGTCCATACATGGATGCTCTCTAGCTACGGAGCACGACAGATCCTGCAGGTCTTCTTCGACTGCCACATGATGGTCGCGAAACCCGAAGACGCCCGGCGTCAAGACGACGGGAGGCCGTCAAGACGGAACCACTTTTGTTGTCCACAGCCAAACTGGCAAGGTCCAGCTGTTCAGCTTTTCATGAGCCAAGATGAGCCAAGTAGGCATAGGCATTTGGTGATGCCAAGAAATAGAATCTCGGGGGAGAACACCTTGGGCGAAGCCTGCACTTGACATGTAGCCCAGCTTGTGGCTGTTTGTTGGTATGCAACAATTTCATGTTCCCCATTCTTGGGAACTCCCAGTGGTATGCAAGAACTTCATGTGGTATGAACATGAAGTTGTTGCATACTGGCAATTCCAAGAACTTCCCCACATTTGTCACATCCACCTGCAGCACTGGCACTCAGGAACAGGTTGAGCAGGTCGCGCAAGCGAAAGCCATCCATCCGGCACCTGAGCAGCAGGGATGGCTGTGAAGACATTGGGTGTTTAAAGGCGGGAGACCTCCCAGTTCGACCCCTGGAAGAAGGGAAAACTATCACCTGGGCACATCGTGCAGGGGTGCACCCCTCGTCCCAGCACTCCTCCCGCCCCACACGAGTCCCAAGGCCATCACACACACCCACGTGGCGCCAGCAACGGCGGAGTATCTTCCCTTGCAACCGCCAGTGACAGTTGTTCATGTAACAGCCTGACAGAGCCAAAAGTGTCACATACCTTGTCCATAGCCTATCTATCTGTCTACCAATATTTACCTATCGGACCTATCTATTTATCTATCTATTTATAATTATATATTGATCTATGTTTTTATTTATGTCTTTCTTTCGTTCGTTCTTTCGTTCTGTATTTCCTATCTAACTTGTCTATTATAATCTAATCTAATGTAATCTAATCCAATCTAATCTAATCTAATCTAATCTATTTATCTATCTATCTAATGTCAACGTCGGATTAATAAACGCCCCCCCTTCAAGGCCAACAAGGTCAACAAGGTCTGAGATTGGAGGTATTGGAGGACCACATCACCCAATAAAGGTGATGACCTGATGATGGATGATGAGATAATGAGATGAATTATAATACTAAACTATAGTTTTATGTCTATTGTTTTCTGGGGAAGCTTGGCTTGATTAATATCGGGGGGTTCTGGACAGGGACAATAATTAGGGGGATGCCAAGTAATGCCAAGGTTGAAATTCATGTTTTGAATTAGCTGTTGCATTGGGGGGCTCGAGCTGGGCTTGATTAACAGGGGGGTCATTAATCCTATATATGTCAACATTATCTATTTATCTATCCATCCATCCATCCATCTATCAATCCACCTACCTGTAATTACCACAATATATATATATATACAGGTATAGATAAATATGTCCCAGGTCCCAGTTCATTCAGGTCTCTCAACCTCTCTTGCTCCCTTGGGTAGGACACCAAGAAGAACCTCCTCCAGTTCACCTTTCACATCGAGACCACCAAGTCACGAGGCGGTCCGGTGGAGAGAGGCCCGGTGGTGGCAAGATGTAGATGTTTGGGTTCTTTGGGTATGGATACTCTCCCTGCAACTAACATGGAAGTGGAAAACACCCTGTTTCTGGTATTGTTGTGCCCATACGGGTGCCCATACGGGTGTGTATGTTCATGGGATTTTTGCTCCCCTTGGAACTAACACATGGAAGTGGAAACCCTTTGTTTGTAGAGGATTTCATGGTCTTCCAAAGAGGCCATGCCATCCACGTAACCATGTTAGTTCCAGGGAGTGTAAATATGGATAGATATGGTTCATGAGAATTAAGCAGGTTTACGGTTAAGCCACATGAGTTAGGAGTTTTAATGGACCTTCTAGTCCATATAATGAAGGGTTTGCGAGACAGACCCTCCTTGAACATTCCACTGCCAGCACCTCCAACATCTGTTTCCTGCTGACCACAGGTGCCCGAGAACCACTTATGATAGGGCCGCAAATCAGCATGTTGTCCCGAGATGGTATAAATAGTAAACTCACAAATTGGATCAAGCGTCTCACCATGTCCTGCTATAGCGGAATGAATCGTCAAAATACAGATCCTGAAACCATACAAACCACACATTTGTTGATGGGTAAACCGCATGTGTTTAGCAGTTTTCGGGTGAGGTGGAAAAATATGGAACCCCGCCTTCCAGGCACGTGGCCATGTTTCCCATCGCCTGATTCTTCGCTGGGGGGTTTCTGTCCAGAGCGATCAGACCGGACTGGGATCGCTGGTTTTTCCGGAGCCTGGCCAGGTAAGACGCAGGAAGTCATTGACCTCGTGAAGCAAAATGGATCCTTGGCACCGAGACGGGAAGGAGGAGGCCGCACGCTTACGTCGGAGTGGAGGTCCGGGACGGTCCTTTTCAGCCGGACGGCTTAGATAGAAGAACTATTGCAATATATCCTATAGAACCCAGATGAACCCAGTGGATTTATTTATTTTTTTTATAGGAGAATGGGTCCTTGTTTATACTTTGTTTGTTTGTTTATTATATATCCTTGTTTTTTTGATGGTGAAACAGGAAACAAACAAATCATGTGAATTGTCTCCAACAGACGGGTCACTGAAGTTCCATAGGTTTCAAAATAGGTATGCACATTTAATCATTTAATCTCTTATACGTGTACAGTAGACCTGTTTACTCTAGGGACTCTAGGGCTCCTGGCCTACCTCGTTGACTACCGCCACAACCGGGGTGGCTTTGGGGCGTTGTCGGATGTAGACCACTACAGGTTGTGCCTGGACCATCCAAAGCTACATTGGAAGCATTGGGTTCATGACTCAACCAGAAAGTTTTTGCATTTTTCCAACATACTTTTCATTGATGGGATCCAAACCCCCCTTCGCCTGTAGATATGTTCTTCTAATCCTGCCAAGCTGGATGACTACCTGAGTGCTTTGCGAGGGCCAGTGTTTGAAGGGGAAGTTGCAAGCCATCAATTCATGTTGCTGCTTCTTTTGCAGATTTTCCTTGGCCTTGGAATGCCAGCTGGGTGCTTGATTGTGCAAGTTTTTGCCTCCGCAGGCTTGCCCCCATTGCGCCCCTCATACTAGCTTGAAAGGATATACCATTCTCTCTAACATGTGGGGTAGCAGAGACAACTGTTACGTAACTTTCGAGCTGTCCGTGGTTTGCGCGCGCCAGCTAAGTAGGATAGACAACCAGAGCATGCAAGAAGCACTGCTGAGGAATGCTGGTGGGCCTTGCCTTGAACCCTGCGACACCAGTGGAGTGGCTTGATGAGCATGGAACCGGGCCGAGAGATAGAACCCAAAGACCAAAGAGTACACTCCTTGATGGGTTCGATCCGCAGGCTCGTTAGTTTGAAGACACTCCAAAAATTCACAATCCCTGTCGATGTGTCTTCAACATATTCCGATGGAAGCACTGAAGCACTGTTGTTTGATTTTGACAGTTCCAATTCCATTGCACTGAGCCTTTGGAGCCTTCCGGAAGACCTTATTTGGTACTTTCGTTGAACCTTTGGGGCCCCAAGCCCAATGGAAATCCCTCCTGCCATCCGTTCACGCAAGACCTTGCGGGGCAAAACTGCCTAGGCATGTGCTGCCCTACCTGGACCAGGCCAGGCATCTGTGAATCAGTGACTTGGAGGTTTGAACTAGTTCCATTGATCACGCTGGTTTGCGGATCACTTTCACCTACCTGGCGTCTCAGTTCGTACCCAGAGGTCATGGGGTACGCGGTACGTGCCTGGCTTTATGGGGTCATGTCCCAGTTAAGTAAGTGATTCTAGCTTTTGAGGTCGAACATGGTTTTGTGACGTTGAAAGTATTTACTAACCACATCACAGGTTCAGTTGGACCGCAGAGTTCTAAGTGGTTGCCAGCCTTGACTTGGCTGATCATCCCCAGGCACTACAAAGATTTAGGGATTTAGGCCACTGGGATTTGTTTGGATGGTGTTTTTTGTCTTTTTGCGGCTCTTGGACCAACTGTACGATTTGCATGACCAACTGCAAATCCATACAAATCCACTCAAATCCATATGTCACTTGCAGTTTGCATTGATTTGTATTGATTTTTGGAAATGTGAACACTGCGAGCCGTTGTGGAACGTCAGGTGGACATGGCCCTCGTCATGACCGTGGTCCCAGGCAAGGGCGGACAATCCTTCATGGTGGACATGATGGAGCAGCTCAGAGGCCAAAAGACTGCAAGGGGTTGGGGGGCGGTACTTCCCCCTCCAGGGGAAGACATTTGAATATACTAGCACCTTCATGTCGGGGTCTCCGATAGACTACCCTACATTACTTAGGGATCTCCATTGAGCACCCCTTTGAAGGTCCAGGTGTAATACTGTTGATGGACGAAATCCTGCACCACCTCACCACTTTACCCCGCGCTCCCTCATTCAATGTTGGCGCGACCCCTCTGAGGAGGTGGTGCAGGATTTGGGACTTTCAACTTGTTTTAATTTTCTCACTGTGGTGGCCCCAATGTCAACGAGGGAGAACGAGGGCAGCAAGAAAACTGTGCGCAAAGTGGTGCAGGATTTTGTCCATCAACAGTATGTTTGATATTTTTGCCGGGTTCTTTGACAGCAATCCCTTTTTTGAGGTGTTTGTGCCACTGCTTTTGGGGCAATGCTCAGGAGCGAGTCCAAGAAGTATCTCAATTGTTGTGACATCCAGGAAGAGGGCTCAGTGTTTCTGGTGGATCACATGATGGCTTTGGTGCTTCACGTGCCGCCAAGGAAGGTTCGACATGTGAGAGCCAAGTATCCGGAGAAGGTGTGCAGTCGTGAGCTCGTGGCATTGGAGATCTTCAGATGTGGCTGAGGGATGCTAAGGGCCCAAACCTGGAGCTGGCAAATGAGCTTGACCCTGGTAGTTCATTCTGTCATAACCTGGTGCCCTGGGTAGGCAACCACGGTACAGTATCCTGGCGCCATGACCCACAGCCAGTTCTGTTCATTTGATTCCATCATGGTGGATGAACCAAGGTCTCAAGTATTGAGCATGTTTGGATCCAGGCATAGTTGTCCGAAGGAACAAATTGAGAGCTTTGTGGGATGTATTATGTGATGTGTATATTTCTGGTGTGTAGATATATATATATATATGTGTGTAGATGTGTTAGTGGTTTAATTCATGCTGGATATGATATAATAACATATAACTATATATATATATATATGTATATATGCGCCGCCAGAAGCCTCTGCAGCTTCTGCATTCAACACCACCCAATGGCTTTCCCCCTGCCAAGCCAACTTGTGCAGGATATCGAGGTGGACGGTGGGGTCAAGGTGCACACGGTGGATGAAGCGGCGAAGGCTGGAAGGGTCGGACGGCTGGAGAGGAAGGACCCCAGTGGATCACCTCTAGGTGACCCTTTTTGGAATTGGGGATGCCCCACTCAACAAGAAACCAGTGGAAAAAGGTCAACAACCTTGATGTTTGAAGGACACCGGGAGAGTCAGTAAGGGAACCTTTTACAGCAAACCCCATGGCTTTTCACTCCCCAAAAGCGCGAGATCAATCCAGTGCATGCAGTCGGAATCCGCGCTCCAAGCCGCCCAGGCTGGTGCCAACATGATCGTCTCGGGCACTGGCGTGTACAAGGTTGGGAGTTGGAAGCCGTTGCAAGTCGGCGTATTGTTCCACGTTCTCTTGAAACTATGGCTGCTATGCCCTAGCGAGTAGGACAAGTGGACGACTTCTGGGTCACCTTCTTTGGGGAAACTCTTGCTTCCCCGCGGAGTGGCACAACAGGTGGAACAAGGTCCTCCTTCGTGGGCTTGCAACTAAGGGATCCAGGCAGCTGTACACTCCGTGATCACACACTCCAAATGCGGATTTTGTGAATCAAGAGTCTACACTACCAGCACAGCGCGGGGATGTGGGCGCTTCTTATTTGATGGCATTCATATTTTTGGTGTTTGAGCATGTGCTTGCTTTGGGCCATGCAGTACATACAATAGCACACCGATTGTGGAGTCTTGCACTTGAGGTTGTTTTCGTTCTTCTTGCACCGGAGTTGTCTTACACAGCTAGTCATCATGTCTTCAAGTCAAGTTGCACGCGTCCAACCTGCCCATCCACTCAGGTGGAAGACATGGCCTTGGCGATCTCCACGATGAAACGGTCGGTGGAGCTCTATGGGACGCTGGTCAAAGACCAGAAAAGGGATCGAGGAACTGTGTGGTATTTATATTTGTATTAGCTGTACAGACACATCAATAGAATCGTATTTGTATTGCATTTGTATTTGTATTTAGCCCTAGCTGTATATGTGTATTGTAATTGCGTTTGTGTATTTGATGTATTTGCTGTATGGAGGATGTCAGGACTGTGTGGTATCTATGTCACTGCTGTATACACATCTTGCTCACTGCAGCAACCAGAGTTCGTAGCTCGTCTTGAGTGTTTGGAACCTTTGGTGGGATACAGGTGCAGGCAAATGTATCTACAGGATCAGGGTTCCTCCGCCAATCAGCACATGGAACAATTTAACTGTAAACGGTAACGGTCAGTGCCTTTTCCTGGCTGAGATGACTTGTTTTGCCGGAATCACTATATATCCTTTGGGCTTATTTTATCGGAAGGGTCTTGGTCAGATTCTTGTGTACAGTCAAATCTTCAGATGCTTTCAGGTCCTTCGAAAGAAACCATCCTGTCCGTCGGTTCACCCTCCAGCAGAAGTGGAGTTCAGGAATGGCCTGACGGAGGACAAGCTCTCGCCCTTGCGCTACGACAAGGACCTCGCAGGATACGCCGCCTCTTAGTTCGTTTGAAAAGAGTCGCCTGGAGAGAGGACGTGGCGGTGGTTGGAGAAGGGCGTGCCCGGTTTCTGGCAGAGAAAAAACCTGCTTCTGTGTTTCTTATTTCACGATGGGTGTACAGTTTATTCTCAGAAGAATCACGGAACTCCAAGCTTTCTCAGCAAACAAGAAACAGGTTCACCACCCTCTATCGTGCGGATCTTCCAAGGGCCCAGGTCGGTGGCTGCGATTTGTGTGAGCCAATGAGGGCGTTCAGCTTCTTTCCATATGAGGGGCCGTAGGGGAAGCATTTATTCAGGTGGCAGGATGATATCATTATAATTACTGTACACTCCCTGAAGCAATCATGGAAGCAGCAAATGCTCCCGAATGGATGACATTTTCCACTACAAACAGATGGTTTTCTACTGCATGATCACTTCAGGGATTTTCAGAGAGTGTACGCTCCCGAAAACTCACATGGACATGGGTCGAATGGCACCCTCAGAGACCGTTTACCTCTGCAAACCACTGGTTTTCAGCATTTTTGCTGGCATGGGTAGATGGTGCATGACCACACCCCTTGTAGCAAGGGTCAGATTTGGAGGCTCTAGGACTGATGCATGGTGACGTTCGTTGGCTTAGCCCGACACTGCAAATTGCACGACTTTGTTTTGTTTGTGCTTTCTCTGACTGTCCGTGAGAGTCCGTCAGGAAACTTTTTGGATCTCAAAGGCTTGGGACCTGGGCAATGACCCTACATGAGCTGCGGCACAGAAGGGCTGCATTCCGAATTCTTTCCTTCACGGAAAAGGCACGAGAGGTTTGTTCATGTGCGGACCAGCCATCGTTTTGCGAGGCATTGTGCGCATCTACGTACTTTGGGTTCAAGCAAAGCATTAGGCATATTCAAGCTGACAACAAGAATCCTTACCCTTCATCGCTTCTTCCAGCCTCATCCAGTTGTTGTTGAGAGTTTATAGTCACCACAGGTTTCACACATTCAGATGCCAAGACAGGCCATATGACAGTGAAAGAGATTGAGCGCAATCAGAACCCTGTGCGGCTTTCATATTTCATTGCCAGCTCCTCAAAGGGTGTCTATTATGTGTGTAACTGTATGTGTGTATATAAATATATACATATGTATCAATGTATATTAATAAACTAGAAAAAACTTAGATATACAGCACTAGTTATATTTGTGTATGTATATTTGTTTTTATACCATAGCCTCCTAGATCAGGCTTCTTTTCTTTGCCCTGCAGGGTGGCGCTTGATATTTTTTACCAGGCTTTCCCCCCCCCCTCTGTGGGAGGGTGGACCAGCTTTCCAGCAACCATCACTGGACCACATCTCTGCGTGGACCATGACGCGGCTCCATGCTTTGTGGGATGTCGTCGCTCCATGGCCCGTGCACTACCCAAGGCCTGTGACCAATGCGCTTGGGCGTCCTACCATCCCTCCCAGTGCTTGGTCGATTTGGTTCACTGGATCCCTCCCATTCGGTTTCACCTGGCACAGATAGACATCCCATCAACACCTGCATCCCTGCGACACGTGGACCCATCTTCGTCCTGAATCTTGCCAAAGCATGTCCCCAAAAAACATATACCAACACCTTCTTGTCAAGAGAGGTTAAGTGACGGTACATAGGACCCGTCACCTGGGGTACCTATGGGATAGTCTATAGGGGCCTTCAACCTTTGTTGGTGTGTGACATCTGCCCATCCAGCTGAGATCTTTGGGTCTCCGCCAGGCGCTCCAACGCGGGCGCCTTTCTGGATACTCCGGTGCCCACAGATGACCTGCCGCCGCCTGCTGCGAGGCGCGCGGCGCAAGTGGCAGCCCGGTTCCTGGTGCAGCTGGGCGCACCCTCCGAGGACGGTGGTGGACGGTGCACCCCAAAGTGAGGACGGTTGTGTTGTATTTCCAGGACCTACAGGAGTGAAAAGGTGGATCACCTGCAGGGAAATCCAAACTTTTTGGGGGTATTTCGGGGCACTTCAATCGAAAAGCAAACAGGAGGAAAGTTTGGTTAACTTCTTGTTTCCCAGGACATCATCAAAAATACAATACATGCGCGAGGTGTGTTGTGTTTTGTGGGAGGCGTTTTCTGTTTCTGTTTTGAGCCAATCGCATCCACAAACCCTGCTGCTATATAGACTACTAGGCACGCCCTGGTTCCAAAGAATTACTGTACAGCTGCATTTCTAGACCTTGATGGCCCCTGGTTCCTAGGGTCGACCGGTTCAATCTTCACGCTTCCCCAAATCCGGTGTCAAAGGGCAAGTGCCATCCATTCAATTCCATTCAGGGTATTCTAGTCTGACTACTCTAATATATATATATATATATATACTGTGTGTGTGTTGTGCACTATAGACTCCAGTCTTCTAACTGTTGCCTTCTGAGCAGTCATTTCCTTTTCATAGAGTCTGTCTCGAAGCTTGGCAGTGTCACAAACTCATACAATATAACACACGTTGTATGTTTGCACTCGTGCGCAGCAGCCAATCACGTTATGGAATGCTCCATGTTTCCCGTGCCTTGACCAATTTCGTTGTTCCGCAGACCTTCTCGGCCAAAGACAATTTGCCAACGGTCCAGCTACTGGCGCAGCGCACTCCCGCGTTTGTATATGTGCCCCGGTGGGGAAGAGCATGTCGCTGGCAGAATCACCGTGCGCAAAGAGAGCCAGAGTGCAGCAGTTGCAGCTGCTGTTGCAAGAAAACAGGCGTGAGCTGGCGCAGTGCCGGCAGCGTGTGGCGAGGTGGGCGGCCAAACGTGGTAATTTAGGCTTGACTTCAGCAGGACAAAAGGCAGTACTTGCTTGCTATTGCTTGTCAAACTACAACAGCGCCATTGCCACCAAGCTTGCGCAGCAACTCAGCGACTTGGAGAGATCTTCCCCCCAGTTTCCGTCAGAACCATTGGTCCAATCTCTGTTTCGAGAGACAAACCTTGGAGAGCTCCTGCGGCTGCACAGCGACGATGATGATTGGACAAAAGCCAGAAATGTGGCCGTTCGCTTTGTGGCAGAGGTGAAGACGGTGGACTATGTCCACTCGCAAAACAGTCTCCATGGTGTCGCGCCAACTTCGGCTGAGGTTTTTGCGCATTTTGCGCAGACACGCTCGGGCGGTTTACCGGAGGTACTCCCAAGCCGCGACTATATCAAGAAGTGGGCTGCTGGTTGGCGAAAACGCTTTGGCATCCGAAGGGCGGCCTTGCCCATGGCCATTCCAGCAGATGCACCGAGCTTGCGGGCAAAGGTGCTTCGAGTGGTGTCAGTATAGGTGGTTAAACCGGTCAAACCAAGGGGCCAAAAATGGGACCGAAAAATGGACCTGAAACAAGGTCCGCCTTGTGAAAAATTGTTTTCGGTTGCGAGGCAGCTTTGGGGACAGTTTTTGGCCCCGGATTCTTTTTTGAGGGTGTGCTTTGAATTAGAATGAATGGCTCGGAGGTGAAATGCTTCTGGAAGATGCTGGCGTTTCAGCGTGGTCCAGAGGCTTGTGATGGTCGTGAGATTTTGTATCTCAATGTGGATGAAACAAGTGTGCCCTACACTGCACGACCTGCTATTGGTTGTGTGATCAACCGCAAGCAGTACAAGGGCTCCGGCCTCCCAGCCGTGCCCCACGCCAAAATCCAGCCTGCCGGCAGGCGAGGTACTTTTACGTACTGCGCTGTTATTGCTTCAAATACAGGAATTCAACCAGCACTACCCCACTTTCTTGTGAGCAATGGCACCAGGCTGAGCAGCAAGGTAGTGAAGGCCTTCAAGTGCTTGCCGAAGACCCAATTGCAAGTGCTTCGCCGGAAGAGTGCGTGGGTTACCAGTGATTTGATGATCGCAATCTTGCAAGAAGTGGCAAAAGCATTAGAACCGTTTTTGCATCAATTTAGGCCGGTATTGCTCTTGGACGGGGCGCCAGCTCACGTTTCAGAGGCAGTCATGCGTGCTGCAAGAAAGTTGAACATTTCGCTGGTATATATTCCATGTGGAGCAACTAGCCTGTGCCAGCCTTTGGACGTCTATGCGTTCTCCAGCTTCAAGCAATACCTCCGCCAGAAATACCACGAGCACAGGCAGACAGCCACTGATGGCTTGCCATCGACTTTAGCGTGGCTGTGGCAATTAGGCCAGGCGCCAAGGCAATTTTTTTGTTCCAAGTCTTGGGCCAAATGTTTCCGCGGAGTTGGGGCCAGTGGCAAAGCCAGCGACCTCCACTCTGTACTTGCCTCTTTCATGGAGCACCCTACATGTCTCCCTGCTTCATCCAAGCCAACGTCAGAGGACGTTCGGCTGATATGGCCGCAGAACCGTCGCATGAAATACGCATATGCGTGTTTGTATGATGGTGAAGACTGAGGAAGCACCATGCAAAAAAGTGCCCGTGCAGTCAATTCTTCGAGGGGTGCAACTGCTGAACTTGGAAGACGGTCCATTTTTCGGTTTGGAAATTCGCGCCGTCGGGCGCCGTCGGTGCCCGTCCGTGGGGCAGTACATGTTGCTCAAGCACTCGTCCCCAATATTTATATATTATATAGACACTCCCGACTGCCATGTCTGACGCAGCCGCTGATGAAGAAGCAACAGCAGCAGCAGCTCCGGCTGCGAGGCGCCCCGCCATCATATATCTGTTGGTTCGCACCGCCGGCACGCACATAGTACGCTGATCATGTTTGGGAGCGCCCACAAGCAACGTGATTTTGTTTGGGCCGCATCTGGACATTAATGTTTATCATTTTTGGAAAGGCTATACTTGGCACCAGACTGGTTCAGACCTCCAACCACTTCCTGATGAATTTAAGTCATGAGGCACCCAGCCGCCGATCGGCTGGTTTCGCTCAAAACACAGCGGCAGAACCTGAAGCGGCAGCTCCAGCAAGCGAACCGTGAGGTTCGCAATGAGGCGACCGGCGCATGATCCACATGTATTGTTGAAATTTGATGCAGTATTGTGTTGCTTGTGCTTCCGACTTGCGCGCGGCGCGACTCATTCTGGCGCACATGCAGGAGAAAAAGCGACAGAGACTCATGCGGCGCGCTGGCAAGTTGAGCTCTGCTGATCTCACCTGGCTGCTGGCGCGTCGAGTGCAATCTGAGCAGTCTGAGCAGATGTCCACATAGCTATATTGCAGGGCACATTGGCAGTGTTTGGGGAAAGAGAGACTTGCGCCCATGTGCTAGCTTTTGTTGACAGCTAAGCTGACAACTGCTGAGCGGGGGCTGTCAGAGCAACCTTGCTGAAGTGGCCGTGCTCGCAGAAGCCGGCGCAAGCGATAAATATGTCACCTGTCACCCACGTGCTAGCTTTTTGTTTACAGCTAAGCTGACAACTGCTGAGCGAGGGCTGTAAGAGCAACCTTGCCGAACTGGCCGTGCTCGCAAAAGCTGGCGTATGCTGGGCTAGAGTCCCTCACATCTCTCCCTCTCTCTCTGTCTAGGCTTGCTAGTCCAGGTTTGTCGTGCCCGCAGTACCCTGCAGCAGCTGAGGCAGATAATATGAGCTCCTCAAAGAGATAGTGAGATGTTTGATGTTGACATACTATTACCGTGTAATATGATGCGTCAACTACAGGGTTGGCCCAATAAAGAAACATGTGACGCAAATTGTTTGGTTGCGTGCGGTTGCCCTTGCCTTGTTACCGGGGTTTATGTTTTGGACCACCTCCAGAAGCAGTTTTCGGAAACCCTTCGGTCATTCTTGCTCTGGATTGCAGCCAGGAAGCGGAACAACTTTGAAAGGAAAAACGGTATCACAGAAATTAAAGACAAGCAGACCACAAGATGATAGCAAAACCACAATCTGACCCTGCCAAGACTGTGGACTTTGTTGCTCCTAGTGCTTTCAAGGACCCTTCTCAACATTCTGTTTTGTTACACTTTTCGAGCAAATGACCTTGCTCAACGTTTGCTTCGGTTGCTAATGGCAACGTTATGTTGCGTTGTGGATGTAGCGCTTTTCAATTGTTGGTTTCGCCGCTCCATGTCATTCGGTGGCTGATGCGCCAGCGGCTGATGCGCGGCGCCTTCTTCGACTTCGAGCTCTTCATCCGCGGTCAGGTGGCCGCTCGGCCTGTGGGGTGACGCGGGCTCCTGGCCTTACTACTAGGAGCACGGACGCTACTAGGGGCTCCTGGCCTTATTACTAGGAGCAAGGACGCTACTAGGGACTCTTGGCCTTACTTTCAGGACGCTAGTAGGGGGCTCCTGGCCTTGTTACTAGGAGCAAGGACTCCTGGCCTTGCTACTGGCCTTCTTAGGGGCTCCTGGCCACATTGCGAGGAGCGAGGACGCTACTCGGCGCTCCTGGGCTTACTACTGCGTCGCGCGCTCGTCGGTTTGCAGGTGCCTTCTTCGACTTCAAGCTCTTCATCCGTGGTCGTGTCAACCAGCCCAGGTGGCCGCTCGGCCTGTTGGGTGACGCGGGCTCCTGGCCTTATACTAGGAGCAAGGACGGTAGTAGGGGCTCCTGGCCTTACTCTGGTCTTATTACTAGTTACTAGGAGCAAGGACGCTACTAGGGGCTCCTGGCCTTACTACTAGGAGCAAGGACGCCACTAGGCACATGACTAGGAACGAGGACGCTACTCGGCGCTCCTGGCCTTACTACCGCGGTCGCTCGCTCGTCGGTATGCAGGTGCCTTCTTCGACTTCGAGCTCTTCGCCCGTGGTCGTATCAACCGGCCACGTGGCCGCTCGGCCTGTCGGGTGACGCGGGCTCCTGGCCTTGCTACTAGGAGCAAGGGGCTCCTGGCCTTATCGCTAGGAGCGAGGACGCTACTAGGGGCTCCTGGCCTTACTACTAGGAGCAAGGATGCTACTAGGGGCTCTGCCTTATTACTAGGAGCAAGGATGCTACTAGGGGCTCCTGGCCTGACTACTAGGAGCAAGGACGCTACTAGGGGGTCCTGGCCTTACTACTAGGAGCAAGGATGCTACTTCCTGCCTTACTACTATAGGGGCAAGGACGCTACTAGGGGCTCCTGGGGTGGGCGTGTTGGCGATGCCTTCAGTGCATCCCTTATTTAGGTTCAGATGTCCACATGCTTTCTGCGTTCGGCTGCTGGGACGATTGATATGCACACATGGATCCAAACTTTCATTTGTGTTTAACCTCGGCCTTCTCAGTGCCGTGCACTGTCCGCATTTCGGGTGATATTTTGGAAGTTGCATTTGGGCGTGCTGTCGCGCGCCGGTGTGACCTCAGGAACAGGCTGCTTGGAAGCCGTCGCCTTGCAGAGCAAACCTGCAGGCTTTGACCTTCGGCTTGGACCTTGCGGCGTTTGTCATGCAGGTGGCCGCTCGGCGTGTTGGGCGACGCGGTGGGGCATGTTGGCGTTGCCTTCAGTGTTAGATACCCCCATGGTTTCGGTTTTCGGCTGCTGGGGTCCGATTGATATGCACACTGGACACATGGATCCAAACTTTCATTCGCATTAACCTCGGCCTTCTCAGTGCCGTGCGGTGTCCGCACTTTGGGGGAGTTTGGAAGTTGCGTTCGAGCGTGCTTTTGCGCGCCGGGCGACCTCAGGAACAGAGCTTGGAAGCCGTCACCTTGCTGAACCTCTGTCTGATTCGATCATCATGTGGCTCAGTCACACAACATATTGAAATGATCAGCTCCATCTCAAAACAGAGAACTTCCATTTTTCACTCAATAGTCGAAGAGGAACCGCAGTGTCACAAGTGATGTGTAGAAAATGCAAAAACACACTCATTTCCTTTAACCTCTTGCATAGTGTCCCATAGGTACCGTCAATGCGTGCGCTACTTGTGGAATCAGTTTTCGTGGCACGCACAGGGGACCTCTTTGCGTGGCATGCGCAGCATTTGGTGAACCTCTGATTCGATTTTTCGGGGCAGGCGCAGCGTTTGTTAAACTTCTAGCTCCACTTTTCGTGGCAGGTGCAGCATTTGGTGAACCTCTGTTTCCATTTTTTGCGGCAAGCGCAGCATTTGGTAAGCTTCTAGTTCCACTTTTCGTGGCAGGCGCAGCATTTGTTGAACCTCTGATTCGATTTTTCGGGGCAGGCGCAGCGTTTGGTAAACTTTAGTTCCACTTTTCGTGGCAGGCGCAGCTTTTGGTGAACCTCTGTTGCCATTTGTCGTGGCAGGCGCAGCATTTAGTGAACTTCTTGTTCCATTTTTCGTGGCAAGCACAGCATTTCTTAAACTTCTAGTTCGATTTTTGGTGGCAGGCGCAGCGTTTGGTGAAAACCTGCTTTCATGTTTCGTGGCCGGCGCACGGAATTTGAAGCTCCAGGTGGCCCAACGTGTGGCCAGACGCTGAATCGTAACGTTGGAATCCAACGTTATGCTCGTTTTACGTGGCAGGCGTGGGACAAAAGTCGAAATCGTAACGTTGGACGCGTTTGAAAAAGATTATAGTAATTCTCTTTTTTGAACCGAGTCCAACGTTATGATTTGCACTTTTTTGTGAAACTGTCGCCGAAAACGGATCGTAACGTTGGATTCCAACGTTATGATTTGCGTTTTCGTGTGGGGAGTACTCCGATTTTGGCCGCGCTGGCTGTGCTGAAAGTGGAGATTTCGTGGCAGGCGCAGCGCTTTGTGAACCTCGAGGTGCCGATGTCGTGGCAGGCGCAGGGCTTTGTGAACCTCGAGGTGCAGATTTCGTGGCAGGCGCAGCGCTTTCTGAACGTCCAAGTGGAGATTTCGTGGCAGGCGCAGCGCTTTGTGCACCTGAAAGTGCAGATTTCGTGGCAGGCGCAGCGCTTTGTACACCTCGAAGTGCAGATTTCATGGCAGGCACAGCATTTTGGGAACCTCGAAGTTCGAAGTGGAGATTTCGTGAACCTGAAAGTGCAGATTTCGCAGGAGGGGCAGCATTTTGAGAACCTCGAAGTGCAGAGTTCGTGGCAGTCGCAGCACTTTGTCAACCTCTAAGTGCAGATTTCGTAGGAGGGGCAGCGTCTTGTGAACCTCGAAGTGCAGATTTCATGGCAGGCGCAGCACTTTATGAACCTCGAAGTGCAGGTTTTGTGGCAGGCGCAGCGTTTGGTGAACCTTTGCTTTCATTTTTCGTGGAAGGCGCAAGCTTTGGCGCACTTTTAGTTTACTCAAACTGTGGTTCCTGCCAAACAAAACGCACCAAGTTTAGGACTCTATGATGGTAGTTGTATATAATGCACGCAACTGTAAATCATCACTAATCATGTCCAAGGCCATGGCCACGTCGAAGTCCTCCGGATCCGCTTCGCCCGCTTCGTCCTCTTCGTCCTCTTCATCAAGCCATGAGGAGGAAAAACCATCTGTGACTTTGGGCAACAGCGACACTTCCACAGAGGCTGAGAATGCACCAGCTAAAGCGAGGGCATATGCTGGTATGTTTACTTGGCCATGTCCGCGGCATTTTTTCCAAGACTTGGAAGATCGACGAGCAGCAAAGGTCCTTAAGCCTTGTGATGTTTCCAAGGAGAAACTGTTGGAGGCCTTCACAAAAGCGCTGAAGAGCAAAGGTTACTTGCACAATCTTGTGAAGGCTGCCGTGGCGGATGAACCGCACAAGCATTACCAGCCCGATGGTGCTTCTCGGGAAAGACACAAACACCTCATCTTTCTGTTTCGAGCTCCGTTTGTGCACGCTGGCGTTCGCAAGCTGTTGGCCGAAGAGTTTGGGTACCATGGATTCTTCACATTTCATCGCGCGGGCTGGTGCGCCTATCTGGATTACCTGATGATGGAGAGCGCAAAGAAACCAGCGCATGATTTAGACCGTGACCTTGTGTTTTATCCGTCAAGTTACACCAAGCAGAAAGCTGATGGCGAGCTTGCAGGGATGTCCTCGCAGGTGGCTGGCAGAAAGAAGAATGAGGGGCTGCAGAAAGGTCCGTCGGAGGCCTTGCAGAAACGACGCCGGCGCATGTCTTTTAGCGAGCTTACAGACTTTGTTGTCGAAAGGAAGATTTCAACAGTGGCAGAGCTATGGAAGGCCTGGCACACATACAATCTGGAGACTGTTTTCCATCAAGCGTAATATCAGTCTTAGATAAGCATCCTCCTTGGTAGAAACAACGCGGTTGGAACGACAAGGTGCATCATAGGCAGTCCAATGTTTGGTCCAATCACTTCGTTGGGGATGCCGCGGGTTTTGTGGTCATGCCCAAAGTGCTTTGTTTATAATTCCCTCTCATCGCCAGGCCGCCAAAGAGGAAAAGATGCGTGGCAACTCTTTGGTTTGGGACCATGTGGGGCAGCTTCGGGATCCAGCTGCGGAAGTGCAGAAAATCTTGGCTGCGTGGCACCGACCTGAAACCTTGGGGGCTTCAACTCTTATCACCTCACCACGCTTTCCTTTGGAGCACTTTGATGTACCTCCACGGGTCCTGCAGTGGAAGGAGACCCAATCCCTCACCCATACCTTAATCCTGCGTGGTCCGCCTGGGACTGGGAAGACTGAAATGGCTATATCCGTGCTTTTGTCCACATGCCGCGCTGGCATCCACTTTGTCAGCAAGCTTGATCAGATGCATAAGATCACTGTGCACCCAGGTGAGGGACTTGTTGTCGATGAGGCTTGTTTCAGGACAGTGAGCATTGATGATGCGAAAGCTTGGTGCGATGTGACTCACGCACGCGATGTGCACAACCGTTGCTCTGACGGACACATTCCAGCGCAAACGCCAAGGATCTTCACTACAAACCATGAAGTCCCACAGTTTTGGCCCCCCAGAGTATTTTCATTCCAGTCATCAGGCTGCAATTGATCGGAGAACTGTTTGGGTTGACTGCCCAAACAAGCTGTTCAAGGACAGGGAAGCAACGTGCAAGGGTAACAACGTAACGTTACGAAGCGCCATCCAAGGGAGGTGTATTGCCCCCCAAAAGTGTGTAACGCAGGTGGTCAGCGAGGTTCATTGAATCTCCTTTGAATGGCCCTTCCCAACGTTATGTTTTGGTTGTTGGAAATTCCAAGTTGGAAAGTGTTTTTCTGGAATGCCTGGCCCTTCGCAACTTTACTTTTTTGCTGGAATGGCCCTTCTCAAGGTTGAGTTTTTTGTTACTGAAATTGCTTCCCACACTGTGCGGTGTTACATCTGATGTTTTGTCGCTGAGGCTATATTTCCAACATTATGCACTGTTAAATCTTGTGCTTTGTTCATGTTCCGTTTCCCTCCACAACTGCATTCCCAACTGGCGCTTGATCTTGGGCTGGGTATTCTCGGATTACCTGGCAAGGAGCCACAGGCTGATTCGGACGCCTGTGCATCCCATATGATCTCAGATACACCAGTGGCTGCAGCGGCTGCGATCTTGCGGCCAGATCAGGAGCCACAGGGTGAGTCGTCCGGAGCGGACGCCTTCAAGGCCCATAGGATCTCAGAGACAGCAGCGGCTGCAGCGGAAGATCTCTTGTGGCCGGATGACGATGAACTCAACGAGATGATGGAAGATTCATTTGATTTTTGAATTTCTGAACAGTGTATTCATATGCCAATTGCAGCATCTATCGTCTATCAACAGACGCCGAAGGCGCTACGCGAGAAAAGAATAGTGGTATTGACGTGAGGGCGCAATCGTGGGATGGTGGACCCGTATTTGTGATGTACTACAATCGTAGAAGTAGTTTTACCTGACACCGGTTCAGGGTTTCACCTCCCACAACCCCACTCAAGTCTGGTGGACACAATGTGAGAAAACCATACACTTTGACATTGGTTTTTTTTTTTTACCAGGGGATATATCTGGGACCCAACCGACACCATCGCGAGGTGTAGAAATTGCGGTTTGTAGATGAGGTTCCTTTGGTGCTTCAAATTTGAGGAGACCACCGATTCTGGTTCAAAGGAAGACAACCGGGCTATCGGATCGTGTTGCTGAGGTGCGGCCATTGCCCCCCATTCATTCCATGAGTCGAGCTGTGCAGTGGAAACAAAGAACGCCGGGGTGGCACACCAAACTGGGACGTTTTAGAGGTAGGAGTTCCACTTCCCTTCATTGGGCCCTAGATGTATATATATATACAGTATACACATCCCCCACACACCTCAGTGGATCATAGTGGATCTCCCTTTGGGCACTCACTCCCAATTTCGGCTCCATTCTTACCTTAGGACTGGGTGCCCAGGTGCAAGGGTCCCGGTCATTCGGAGCTACGGCTGGAGCGGTCACACACCTGGACCAAACCACCTGCCGCCGCCCGGACCATCGCTCGCGCGAGGATGTGGCCAAGTGGTCCGTGGATCCGGAGGCGACCCTTCCAAGCAGCACCGGAAGCACCGGAAGCGGCGTGGCTTCCAAGGCCTCGGCGATGCTGCGGAGAAATGTGACGCTCTTCAATGGCAACGAAGGCAGGGGGGGGGGTGGATTTCTGGAAAAGCGGGAGCTGAAGACTGAAGACATGTTGGATTCTCATATTTTTGTATGGCTGAAGTATCTTAGATAATTTAATGATTGAATCTATTTATGGATATTTATGGATTATGATTGCTTTTTAGAGCAGTAGAGCAGCAATTGTTGCAAAGTGAGCATGTATGGCCGGGATTTGCATCACCGTTGTTGTTTTGCGCAAGGTGAGGAGAGCAAGGCCTCGGAGCACAAGGCGAGAGGGCGAGAGGTGGCATTGGGATTTTTACCCTAAGCTGCTTAGTTCAGGAGGGATACATCAGAGTTCAGTCTCAGGTAGACAGCTAGACAACCTGGTGCTAAATATCTTTAAAAGCGGTTGGACATGCTTGGACTGTCAGATGGACCATTGGATGGGTATCATAAACTCAGGAGTTATCCAGGCTTCAAAGCTGTGCTCAGGATATTGTGTCATTCATGGAGTTGAACCAGAGAATCATTTTGGGAGAGTCCTGATGGGATTTTTGAGGGAAGAACCAGAGAGCCTGACGGTTCTGTTGGGCCCACGAAGGGAACCTTGTGACCTGCGCAAGTAGAGGAACCTGGGTGACAATACCACGAACTGAGGTATTTTGACCGGCTTTTGGATGGACCTTGTAACAAGCTCATGTGGCTTCCAAGTTCGCTAGACTAGACGTCGTGTTCTTTTACAAGTCTTTGGGCCTCCCCCCTTTGTGACATCATGTGTTGAGTTGCATAAATCAGAGCGTGTTTCGTCTAGAATCTAGAAGAGACACGCGTGGCCAAGCTGTTCAAGAGCAGTTTATTGCTGTTGCGCCATAAGGCCAAGCATGGCCCAAGCTGTTTCCCCTTCACCAGGAGCACAAAGAGGATGACTACGACCCCTCAAAGCTGTTGAGTCATGAAGACACGAGCAAGGCGAGGAGGGCGATGCGCCAGAGCGGGATGAACCAACCGGGGAGCCGTTTCCCGCGGAAACGGATGAACAACGGCGGAAAGGAAGGCTCATGGAATCCATTTCAGACAAGCATTTCGGTGATTTTGGGCCTGTGTGAGTTGGGCTCACTAGTGTACCTAAGAGGTGACAAGACAAAATCAGATGGCTACCATTTGTAAAACGCTGGTGTGGCGACCGATGTCTGTATAGAAATGATTTTGCTCCCGAGTAACTTTAGAGGTCTCAGCAAGACATCCATTGTTGACGGCAGGCGCACGAAGAGCAGGATGACTACGACCCCTCGAAGATCTTGAATCATGGAGAGGAGGGCAAGGCCAGGCATAGCATGGGAGTACAAGACCTGCTTGTGCAAATGCGCCTTGTTCTTGACAGTGCAGGGGTTTGTCCTTGTTTGCTTCAGCATGGAGGGGGCCTTGACAAAACCACTGATGTGGAGAAAGGGGCACAGCTCAATCCCTTCGGCTGTGCTGTCGACAAATTACAATGGAAGACGTGAACCTGTGTCGTGAGTCTTCAGAAGACGTTTTTCTCAGACGTTTCATGTGTGCTTTCCATTGAAATCAAGGTCTCTAAATGAGCATATTTAGTCACTCACTAGTCAGTTCATGCCTCAAATGTTGTTTTGCAGCATATTTCTGAAACGCATCAGTTGGGAACCTCTGCAAATATCTTCAACTTACAGCTGTGGGTGTTTGCCAACGGAAGCTGCAATAGATGATGGTGTTTGAGGGAAGTGTGTGGTGTAGGGATGTCGAGTGGTCACAAGTCACAAGTGGTCTAAAACGCATGGTTAATAAACATGCATGGCCCAGCCTTGCTCCACACCAGGAGCACAAAGAGGACGACTACGACCCCTCGAAGATTTTGAGCGGGCATGGAGATGAGGGCAAGGCCAAGCTTATCCTGGCTGTGGAGCATTTCGGAGTCAGTACCATGCCTGGATCTTCCAACAGATGAAACATGTCTGCCGAACTTGGCTGGCTCTATAGATGAACACATCATTTTTTGTTGGAAGATCAAGGCATAGAGAGAGTCATGATTTGACCTGCACAACTTGGGCCCTACGTTTTGGCCAAGAAAGTTATCCTGGGGCGACAAGATCAAGCACAGAGAGTTCGGGAGCACTGGATGGCAACTAGTTGTGAAATCTTCTGCAGGTCCAAATGGTACAAACACCTCTTGTAATGGTTACTTGTAAAATCTTGTAATGGTTCCATCCAAATAGTATTACAATTACGAGGACCCTCAAAGTGACCTCTTTCAAGTCTCTAAGTGGCCTTTAACAGGACTAAGTGACCTCATCCTGGGATCTCAAAAGGTCACTTTGAAGGTCCTGGTAGTTCCATTACATATATTTGTGAAATCTTCTAATGGTTTTGCTCCCAGACACCTCTTGCGGTTGCGGCCATGGCAATTCATTTGTTGCGGCCAGGCGCATGAAGAGGATGACTACGACCCCATGAAGATCTTGAATCATGGAGACGAGACCAAGGCGACGATCAACATGGGATACAAAAGCTGCTTGTGCAAATGTGCCCCGTTTGCCCTTGTTTACCTCAACAATATGAGGGGCTTTGACGCGGAGAAACCATCGAATTGCGCGGAGACGGGGAGACAGACTCAGACCCTCAAAGGCTGCTTTGGAACCAGGAAAACGCCACCTGAGATGTCATGTATGCCATGCAATGCAAGCTTTGCGGTAGTTGAAGATGTTTCTGTCCGCATCAGACACGAACTGATCAACTGCTGCAGCTTCTCCCCTTCGTTCAGGAGACCGGACACGAGGGTGAACATGCTGGTGCCTTGGCAGATGATGTAGCCAAGTATAACGTATAAAATATACCAGCACCTTCAAAGGGGTCACCAATGGAAGCCCCTACACTACCTAGCGATCTCCATTGGGCTTTGAAGGTCCAGGTACCTTGCATGAGCTTGGAACAACCATGGGGTTTTCATGAGATGAGAACTTGGGAGCGCACGCTTCTCGATTCGTTTCCGTTCTTGAGTCAGAGGTCGGACTCGTCCGACCATGGCATGGCGGCGGTCGTCCGATGCACACGGTGGACCCACACGCTGGGCCCACACGTGTAGGTGAACATGGCAAGGAAGGTGAGGTGGTGCACGGCGAGAAGAAGGAAGATCCCTTGAAAGATGTTGCTCGGCTCACCTCGGCTCACACGAAAAATCCGAGGTCAGGGAGAGAGAGATTCTTTGCTTTCTCACTGTTTCTCTTATATGTGTTGAATCATGAACAGCGAACATGATTCCACCCACCAGGAACTTCAGTTCGTGACCTCTTTGGAGTCTCTGTGTGTGTGTTATAATATTGTAATGATTTGGAGGTTTTGATTCATCAACATGCCAACATGACTCAACGTCATTCAACGTCCTTGTTTTCTTTCGTGGTCCTGCTTCCACTGGGCGCTGGTGGAAGCAGAAGCGGAAGCGTCAGTCAGTCGAGATCCACACCAAAGCTGCAGATCGTGGCAGCCAGACGAACAGCCGAGGTGGTGGTAGATCCTGACAGCGGTGCCTGGGCTGTGAGCCATGATTTTAGTATATGTCATCGATCATGGCTTAGGACTTATAGGTAGTTGTTTTTGTTTTTCCTCTGCACGTTTCCATGAAGAAAAGTGTCAGTGTTCAATGCTAAAGCCATGGACCTGCTGTGAAGTGTTGGGAGTCATGGACGCGCGCTGGGAGTCAAACCTGGCGCTAGGCTCGGGTCCTTTGGACGCTTTTGTAGGGCACAAGCATCTCAACACTTACAGAATCTGACAGACATGCCCTGAAACAGCCTGAAAGGGCCTGACACTTGGTGCGTCCCCTTCTCCATGGGGTTTTCTCATTCAAGATATTGAGTCTTTTCAGAGTCTTTGACCTCATGTTCACCCTGCGGTGCAGCTCTTCAGCCCCCCCCCTCGCTGGGAAAAAGCTGCAGATCCTTCTCCGTTCCAGTCCCGTCGATCGGTGCCTGCCAGTGGGGTGCCTCAAACGGTGCCTGCCTGCGATCAGGTCATATCTTGGACGGCAAGAGCGGACAAGAGATCGACCCACTCACAGGTGCGCGTGAGACCGAGTTCGCTGTTCTAGATGTATCTGTTCACTCCACGTAATATGATGTAATATGTATAGCTTTCTACCATGGATTGTATAGGTTGTCACTTACCGACTGCGCATCTAAAGTGGCCCAAATCAGGTGTCATAGCTTAAACGGCTGTTTGGTATGAACGACCGCCGTGACTCTTGGGGCGAAGGTTGGGAGGAAACTTGCTTCCCCTGGAAGAGAGCCACATGGAACCTAGCGGTCCCATCAGGTTCCATGCTAGTTTGCAGGAGGGTAATTTGGTCTATTTTCCTTCGGGCTCGTGGCCTACCTCTGTTTCGAAAGAGCTTGCGGGGGGGCCTGGGGAAGATGTGTTTATAGTTTTCCTGGTTTCCTGGCTGAATGGACAACTCCAATGCAGGTTAGACAGTCAGCCAGCCAAGGACTGGTCCAAAGACTCCTACGGTTTGGAACCTTTCGGAGAAGAAGTAAGCAGATTAACTGGCTTGTGCCACAGACAGAGAAGTGGGCCTCCATGCTAGCCTCCATGCTTCAAACGTCTTGAAGAATAAGCGCACACCCAATCACAGCCAGCAGCGCCCTGCCGCAAGGTGAAGTGGTGGATGACGGTAGCTACATCGACGAGGGAACAGGTGTGGTTGGTGGGTGGGCTTAAAGGGGATCGAAGCACAAGGGGACAAAACCCTCCTTTGCTATCCTTTGCTAGCATTTTTGAGTGATGAGACGTGCCAACACAGATTAACAAAGTGTATGCTGTAACTATTGTACCATTAAACATGCAGAAGCGACGAACAATAGTAACGCACGATAATACAGGCATCCAGCCATGCCATGCCATGCCTTATTCGCAAGTCATCCCCAAAAAGGATCCTCACCAGAAATTTGCACCTGTTCCTCCCCCTAGGGATCCACATACCTTCTCAGGTACGGTGAGGACGGAGACTATTTATGTAGGCGCCCGGGTCGGGCCCAGTCATACCATACCTGAGGTACGGTGGCAGTGGATCGCTCCATGGGTCCACCTCGCTGTCGAACCACCTGCGGAAACCACGGCGCTTTCAAACAACCTTCACGACCTTCCAGGCTTGGCCATCGATCCCTATCAAGGCCGGCTTTGCCCGGCCCGTGCGGTTCTCTTGGGACGGGGAGCGGTGGGCTTGGAGCGGCGAGCTTGGGCGGTTGGTTTGGAGTTGTTGGGTTGGGCAGTTGGGAGACTGGGTACCAAGGAAGAACTGTTGGGAGTTGGAAGAAAGAGGGAGTCTATCATTACCTGAACATACCTGATGTCATTAGGGTCGTGTCCATGTATCGAAGGTACTTCAGAAGCTTCAGGTAGGAGTGGTCACGGGGGATGTCATGGAGATATTAATTCTTGGTGCTAGTTGCATGGTCCGGAGTAGTAGTGCTGAGACTTCGATTGTTTGGTTTGAGGTCTCCTAGACCATCACAGGCCTGTTTTCTGCATGTCCATATGTTTTAGACCTAATGGTCTAGTCCGGGATTGGGATTGGGAGAGTTTGCTATCTTCAAGTTCTTGCTTAACTTTGCTTTGCTTTTTCCCGGCCGGATCCGGTCACCTTGGGGCAGTCCTTGGGGCATTTCCTCCGGTTCCCGCACCGCCCAACGTGATCTGCACCGAGAAGGGCTCGCTTGGCTCGAGTCGTCACCGCTCTTCGGCCACGCCAGGTCGACTGTACGTGGCTGGGCCAAGGGGAGGGCCACCAGGGCGCACGGGAGGGCCGTGTGGGGAAGGCGGACATGAGAATGGGAACCGCCCCAGTGATATGATACACAGAGATTACATCATGGATCCTTATATTCAATAAAATGGGAATGGTTGAACAGTTGAAGAGGTCAATGTACGCCTACATGGAGTGGTTCAGATTCCGAGAGATTACATGGGCTTGAGGAAGATGTGGGGGTTGACTCCGCCTTGTCAGAAGTCCACAGTCACATGACTTTGCGCATGCCCATACTGTCACTGGTGTGCTGCTTGCAAATAACAGTTGTAAATAAGAGACTGGCACCAACATGTAAACCAGCAGTCACATGTCGGGGTGCTATCCATGGAGGTTCAGAGTGTTCAGAACATCCAACTCAACGGAGGGGACGAGCCACACCACACCACCCACGAGCTCCGTGACTCCTGGAAGAAGAGTTTCTTCACTTCTTGTGTTTGAGAGGAAGCTGTTTCCTGCTAGCAGAGGTGCCCAGAAAACCACCGGATTTGCTGGACCGCAGGATTTGAGTGACGGACTGATGCTTTAGTGACGGACACCTCGCCCTCCAACAACCTTCTCGACTCTCGACGCTGGTACAGGGATAGGGTTAGATGGGATGAGTGCTCTTGTATGTTTCTGAAATTGGGTCCGGAAATGGCCCGGCTTTGGGACCCCCCCTTCAAGCAGCTGGAGAGCTCCAGACCTAGCTCCAGACCTCTTGGGGTGATCTAATAGGGAGATGTAACATGTTCCAACACCTTCCAACCCCCCAGAGATGGAGATCCACGTGGCCCAATTCTGAGGATCCGGTCACGGGTCAAGGCAACGACTGAGCGTTTCACGAACGCAGCTGGAGGTGGGGTCTCCTTCACGCCAGGCATATGTGAAGTAGGCATATAAAGGTATTGTTTTGTGGGGGTGGAGTGCAAGTTGACCATACAAGTCAGCTTCTTTTTTTGAAGTTGGATGATTTGATATGCTGTAGGTCGCCCATTTGGATGGCCAATTAAAGTAGACGCAGTATACGTACGCCTCTAAAGTTTAAAGGACCGCCTCGTGCAATAGAGGGACCGCTTTTCCAGCCGCCTGAACGGACGTGCGCGCTGCAAAGCTAGCTTGCCAGTGACACTGGCCGCACAGCCGCGCCTGTGATGATTTCAAAAGGGCTTGCTTTAGGTGATTCCCCTCCAGGGAAGATCACATAAGGTAGCCACAGCTGCCGGAGTTTGCCTTGCTTTGGGTGGTGGAAGTCTCCGTCGCGTGTTTGGGCCCAAGTTTTGGGCTGTTAAGTAAAAATGAATTTGACATATTTTAGCTGTGCATTTGATTCTTCCCGGTTCCTTGTGCAAATCCAAGAGATACTTCTTTGAAGATCAAGGGCTCAAGCCTCGAGCCGCCGAAGGGGCGGATTTGGCTCTTGAGCTGCGCTGCTTTGCGTTGCCGCGCGCGGCATGCAGGGAGCTGAGTGGAATGTCTTGCATCACCGATTGAATTCGGGAGTTGGAGGACTACTGACAAATGGCATGTAGCGATTAGTTAAAACCAAAAATACAACTTCCCGTTTGGAATTGTACAACCTTAAAACCTCTTCATTTGAGGGGGGTGAAACATAACCAATGGGCCTACATGAGCTGCAGTCTCAACCCGGGATCCGAGGTGATCGGCGCTGGCGTCTTCTGCTCCTCGCCGTTTTGCGAGGGACCGAGAGACGTGGACCTCCTTCGCCATGGCCAAGGCGAAGGGACGCGCGACATGGGATGAGCTCGAGGGTGACATGGGTGGGAGAGGAGCTCAGTGGAGTCAACCAGGACTCCACGAATTGGTCCACCATGAGGATCTCAAGATCCTGGTGACATTGGTGGGTCATTCAGTCCTGGTGATCCACCAGGACTCAGGACTTTCAAAGTGATCTCTTTGCAGTCTTTCTTTGTGACCTCTTCAGGGACTATGACTAAGTGACCTCAGACACTGGGATCTCAAAAGGTCACAAGGTCCTGGCACAAGCTCCTTTAGAAGAGACCTGTCGGGGGATGTGTGCTGGCATAGTCGCATAGTCTAGTTCTTTCACATACAGCACAGGTGCAGGCTTGCATTGACTTGGACACAGCTCCGGCCTGAATGCAGGTGATATCAGATGTGTGATTTTTCTACATGAAGTGCAATCCATTGCAAATCTATTCTGTGAAATGACATATGAGCTTGTATTTTCAGCATACTACGGATTCATGTGTGTGCTTTCCAATAAAGCATGGTGTGTTTATTTATCTATTACTTAAGATACGGAGTATCAGTATGTGCCTAGGTTCCTCCCCTGGTCCTTCCCCATGCCCAGACCTCACTCTCTAAACCCCCCTCGTTCCTGATCTTTCCGCAAGGCGCCTGTGCGGCCTCCACAGGCGCGTCAGGGGGGGAGGTCAGGGGGGTCAGGGTGCTGCCAGCGATGGCGAGTATGGGACCGGTTTCCCTGAAGCGCTTTACAAGGCAACACACTCATAAAACAGCACACAGCATGTCTGGACCTGAATTTCCCATTCGATCTGGGGATTGAATTTCAAAAGAAGGATGGGTTTGGGGGGGAGGTTCTTGTGTTACATGGAAGCAAGAACACAGTGGCTTGGTTTGATCAGAATACACTTAGCATCGATTGATTGAAGTTGCCTTTGCAACCTACTTGCCTCGCAAATTGCAGCTTCCAAACCTCGGTGGTCAGTCTTGAGCTTAGGAGGCTTCGGAAGAAGACATGTTCGAAGAGGTCAGACATTTAAAAGTACTTAGATCCCACACGCTAGGAGGGCATAAGGTGCTTCAATCCAGTTAGTAGGGCAGTTAGAACACTTTAGTGCGGCTGAGGCTTTAGATGTTGACTTCCGGCACTGCCGGACGCGTCCTCGTGCGGCGGCCACACGTTCCCTCCAGGCTGGATCGGCCCCAGTCGATCGACCGGCGCCAGGCGATACAAGCTGGACAGACCTTGTTGCTTGGCCTGCAATCCCTTAGGGTTAAGTCTATCTTTGCCAGCCAGGCAATGGAAACCACCCCCAGTCTGTGGCTGTAAGATTCTCATAACCTTAGGGCTAAGGAGAATGCCATCCCATCTCCTCGGGCGAAGGTGGGCACAGACCCCCCTGTCCCATCTTCTGAGGAGAAGGTGGTATTCGACCCCCCCATAAAGCACGCACCCGCCCACCCCAAGCATCTCCTCAGGAGAAGGTGGGCCAGGAGCCCTATAGGGATCAAAGAAACAACAAGGTCTGCCCATTGCTTGGCCAAGCATCGATACAATCTGGTTTCTGGATGATACAATCTTGTAAAGATGAGATTCTGAAAGGATGATCCTGCAATTTTAAATGCAACCAGAACGTGTCCTACACGCAACCAGCCGGACTGCTTTCGAATCAAGCTTGTGAGCATTTGGTTGACTTCTCCGGGTTGTGCCAGATGGATGTGGGGGCACTGCACCAGTTCTTGAGCGGCACTGGACCCGCTAAGGCAGCCGAGCTTCAACGTGATGGGGCCCAGGACGTGGCTTCACTGTGCCCTCTGTGCTCACATGGTTCTTCAGTGCAGAAAAGATATCTTTTCAGGGTCCATGCATTTCTGCACATGGTTTCCCTGTCAATGGCTGTGTGTGGACCCTGAAGCGTGCTCACATGGTTCTTCAGGGTCCATGCATTGCAGATCTGAAGGGCATGCTTTTCCCGGGTCCAGGTAGCTCCTTTTCGGATGGCCGAACGGAGGTGAGTTCGTACGAAACCAGGTCGAATGATCGTTGCCGGGGGGGTCTGGGGGTCTGGCAGGACATCAGGATGGTCCTGGACCTTTGGGTTTTGATAAAGATGTACATCGAATGGTCCAAGTCAAAATCATCACCCCAACTTCCTTCCTCTTGGCTTGTTTTTTGGGGTCGCACGCGTGTGGGTCACTTGTTAGCCACTTGGGCTCACAGCTCCACGATGTAAAGCTGGGGCAGCCGGGTCAAGTGCTGGGCGCGAGGGCCGGGCGGCTTTTTTTTTCCGCAAGGCGTGGGAGGTGGATTGGGTCCCTACTGAGTGGCCACAACCCCCCCATTCCATCAGCTCTGGCCAGTAGCGAAGGGTTCCCGGCCAAATCAGTCATGGGGGTTTTCTGGGGGCTGCGTGTGCTGGCCAGCTTCATGGGTTTCTATCAGGATATCAGGATGGTCCCTGCTTAAGCCGCCAACAGCCTGGAAAAGGTGTTGCTTTTCCACCCTCGAGAGGGATCTGACAGACACGCTCTTGAGCCTCGTCACGTTTGACATGTCAAGGTTCCGTCCGAAGTGCAAGTCAATGAACAAGTTCTAACGAGGTCATGGACTTGGGATGAGGAACTAAGACCATTTGTCCAAAGCAATTTCGCTGCTTGGACATCCTTTTTAGCCACTTGCATGTCCTCTAAATAGTATAGTACGGACATAGTCATACATGTTACATATTCATAGTTGCATCAGATGTGCAGGGACACGCGACACGGTCTACTTGGTCATGTCGCAACATCTTACCATCAGGAATTGCAAAAAAAAAGTGTGACAACGGGCTCAAGGAAGTGAACAAAGTGGCTGAAAGAAGTGCACTCTTTAGGTGAGAAATGGCCCACACAGGCGGATCTTGAGGGCATGTGTGTTTGATGTTTGGTCATGCAGGATAACTTCTTCAGCACTGACCTGAAGCTTTGTGTGGTTTCCAATCGCTTATTTGTCTCTCTCCCCCATTTAATGTCAGACTGCAAGAATCTGACATATTCTTAGAGGTTGCTTCTGTTGCTGACTGGTGACTAGGTCTTGGAACATGTTTCAAATCGCAGATGGCTCGATGCCCATTCCTTATCCAAACCAAGGGCTTTCGCAAGTTGGGAGGTGCATTTGCATTTGCTCCCCCCCTCGCCAGGTCTCATGGGCCAAGGCTTGGAGATCGTCCAAGAGTGCTGGGTGCGGGAGGAGCGCGAGCAACTGCTCACCACCGAGCATCAAGAGCATACCACGCCGCGCGTGGTGCGTGTTAGGAGGTTTGGCCATGGAGAAGAATGAGAAAAGCAGTGAGATGTTCAATCTCCAATATCCCACAGCCCCCTTTCTTGATAGCCCCTTAGGGTCAGAATTCCTGTAGTGAGGCCAGGCAGACGTGATCTCCCTCAGAGTCTCCCAATGGCTCAAGACTCCCTGCTGGTGTGTGGACTGGGAAGTCACATTCAGTGAGTGGCCCCTGCCAGATAAACTCCCAGGTTTCCAAGGCCTTTTTACATTGCCGTCCATTGGCTGAGTATATAGCTAATCCTGACGGTTCCTGAATTCTGCATGGCGATGATCTCACCAATGAATTTCACCTTCCTCACTCCTAGGTGCCATGTAATTAGCTCACCTCCAGGACGCCCGCGGCCACCGCGCCCTGCCCCGGCGACCCTATGCTGGTGGTGCTGGAGCCATCAGCGCCTCCCACAGCGCTTCGGCGCCCCGCGCGCCGGCACGAGCGCGCGCGGGCGCGGGGCCGCTGCCGCCGCCGGAGACCGAGCGCTTTCAAGGTGCGCGGCACTCCTGGAGCCCTGGAGAGGGCGCCGAAGGCGCGGCACGTTTCGGTTCGGTTTTGAAGCCTTGGATTTTGATGTGAGACTGAGCACCGCACACGATATGGCACGTTGCAGTGTTTGCTACGCTCGTTGTTTGATCCTGTCCAAATGTGACCCACGGCTTCTGCAGTCGTAAATCTAATCCCCTTCTCGTGCCCATTTCAAAAGCAATGGGATGTGAAGGCTCTAGGTCTTCAGGACATCCGCAAAAGTCATGCGCAAATCGTTCGTCGAAGCCTTAAAGCTCGTTCAACCATTCTGCCCTGACCGTTTCAACCATTCAGCCCGTACCGTTAGATGCACTGGGACATATGGGCGCATTCTTTTATGGGGCCGGACCAGCCTTTTTTTCTGCATGCTGCCAGACCGACAACTCATGCGCTGTTCATGCGCTTTGGGATCCTGAAGGTGTCCTTTCGGGTTGCAGAACGTTTCAGGCAACGTCATTTCCTTTGCTCTTGAGCAGGTGATTGGATCCAAAGGCATTACTTCGATAGCTTTTTATCCCTGGTATCTCTAGAACACACCATCCACCCACAATATCCCACAATACTAGAGAGATCTAGAGAGAGAGAGAGAGGGATCCTATCAAAACAGGAGGTCAATCCCGCTGCCGGACCGTCCGTCCCATCCCAACCGGTCCAGGCGACCGGTGCCAGCGAGTGGCGCCACCGACGCCGAGTGCCAAGACGCCGCGCGTGGTGGGACATTGGCACTCGCTGGGCTTGGCCGGACATCACATCGACTGGCCGTTGAGCCACGCGGACGCTCAGCTGGGCGCTGGGCATGGGGTGGGAGGGCCGCAGAGAGCTGGGTGGGAGTGGGGAGGCTATATTCATAGCCAGGGATCCACTGCCACCTTCTCAGAAGATACTTGGACCCTGCAAACCTACATCATAAACATGTCTCCTTTCTCGCCGTACCTCAGGTTCGGTACGTGGATCCAGGGATAGAATGAATGATTCGCCCAAGAAACTCGTGGAGCCATGGCGGTTAGCGACCACGGGAGTTGCCCGGGCGCCGTGTTTTCGCGATAGCCGTGTCAGCCGTGTGTGGGATGGCTTTCGGGCAGCGCTGTACGTTTCGAGACTTCATGAGCGATAGACCACCCCCGGCCTCATCGGCAGTCCTATACCAGTCCCATGTGTCGCGTAGACGGGTGATGGTTTGTTGCGCCGGTTGGAGAGGTTGAACCGTTGGACAATGACGGACTTGACGGGGTGGCTTCGACAGGAGGAAGTGCGATGTGGGGACGATATGGGAAGAGATGATTTCTTGAAAGTGGACGAAGATGTGAATGAAATGACACTATCCAGGACCTTCCCAGTGACCTTTTGAGATCCCAGAATGAGGTCACGAAAAGGCCTTGAAAAGGTCACTTACCAATCCTGAAGAGGTCACTGGGAAGGTCCTGGAATAGATATGCTAACAGTGAGTAGCTTTCTGGGATCGTGAGGAGCCTGCCAACACACCTCTGGATTTCAAGCTAAAGTGTATGAAACTACAAGACACAAGACCACAGGACCCGCTAAATCTGTTCAGAAGGGTTTGTTGCCTTCGGTTGCTATGAAATGGCTGATGAAGTTGAACAATGGTTTGTTGATGAACAATTTGTTCAGAAAGCTTTGTCAAACATCATGACCTCACCATTTGTTCTTTTTTGATTTGTGTCCTCTCATGATGTTTCTCATGCAGAGTCATCCCTCCCGAGGAACGCTGGCAACGACTACTCGGTGAGGAGCCCCAAAGTGACCTCGTTCGCGTCGTTCGCCTCCGGCCCGCAGGACCCGGGTCCTGCTTCGTTCGCTTCGACCCAGCAAAGGGATAGAAGAAGAGTTGGCTCCTTCGCCTCTGAAAAGGTGCAGAACCCCTGCAATTACAGGCTGTTCTTCATCCACCATTGGACCGTTTGCGAGTCGTGTTAGGTGGTTTTTCCGACGAGAAAACTGCAGACACCATGGATCTCTTGTTCGACTTCCACCAGAAGTTCTCACTATCCCGGAGCAATGCCCTTACATTCTCCTCATTCACAGTCGAATGTTGAAAGAATTTTAAAGAATCAAATGATACAGCTGTCAAAACTCTTTGTCCATTGGCCTCTCCACTTTCTGCTTCCAGGCCTCTATCAGCGCGAAGAAGGGGCCACCCAAGCCCTGGAGGAGGAGGATGATTGGCCGGGACTCTCTGCCCAAGCACGGAAACAACTACAATATCAAAGCTCATTCAAGAGCCTGCATGGAAGGGAAAATGACAGACTTGCACATGTCTACTAACCGCTACTAGCCTTGTTTTGAGGCTCGTGGTGGCACTTGACTCGTTTTCCACGGCTTTTCCTGGAAGAGGAGCTCTGAGAACACGACTTGTAATCCACCCACAGGGGGGGAGGTCAACATCGTATGCACTCAGTGCGTGCTGAGGCAGCAGCTCAAGCAGCGCTTGCAAGAGCTAACTGAGCTTATGGAGTGCCCGCGAGCCCAGCAGTGGGGCATGACATGCTGTTTTGATTTGTCTTGGGTAACTTGTGTGTATGTGTGTGGCACAATGCGCCGATGCTGCATGATGTAAGCTACTATATAGTTTAGTATACCTAGAACATCCTAGAACCCAGACATGACCTGATTTGACAATGATAGAAAAGACATGAAAAGACCATGTGTTGGGTGGTTGGTCGTCTAAAATAGAGGTCAGTCAGGGTCAGGTACGCATGTGCGCAGCTTCTTTAATGGCATCGTAATTTCATAGATGGACCACATGAAGGACTCAAATCTGGAAGAACTGGCGGCGGGTTGTTGTGGGAATGGTGCACGCCTTGAAACAATCATGGGAAGTGGATGGCATGGCCTCTTGGATGATCTTTTTCCTCTAGCAGGTTGCTTCGCACTTCCATGATTGTGTCAATGAGCGTATGAGAGGAAAACTGTGACTGCACAAGAGATGTGGGAAAACGGGGTCCCCGGTGGTCTCTTGGACCCTGGCAGAAAGCATGGTTGCTGGAGATTTGTGACATGTTGTGGCATTCACTTTGATGAAGCTGTTCCAAAGAATCTAAATGAACCAGCTGAATCGCAAGCAACACATCCATCCGCAACCTGGAACTTTGAAAAACAATACATGAAGACCACTGAAGCGTTTTATGTTTCATGTTTCAGGGTGTGGTCTTGGACCGTAGCCACATGAAAGACCGTCGCTGGGAACGACATGTGTTCACCACACCACGACGCGGAGCGGCGTGTAGTGCGGGCGGATCGAGGCTCTGCACGGTGGCGCTTTGCGGCGGACAGCGCTCAGCAGGTCTATATCATGTGGGTTTGTGCTATGAATTATCTGGAACTGTCGGTAAACAATCTGAACCATCATCATCCATTGGGCCTTGGAATCATGGAATATTGAATGTAGGCATGTAGAGCTTTTTGGTTTCCCTTGCTCCCCACCTGCCAAGCAGCGAGTGTCAGGATAGTCTGTCAACATGTGCCCTGCCTTCTTCCAAACTGCCTCGTATGTAGGGGGGGCAATCGAAGTAAAGTTGTAATTGATTTTTATATAATAAGTGTTCTCTCTCTATAGGTACAGGGGAATTACATATAGTACACCACTAGTATATTTCTCTTTACATGGATTAGGGCTTATTGTGTCTTTGTTCATGCCAGGTGGAGGGCCGACTGAGAGCCTTGGAGGCCGAGAACTTGGAGCTGACGCGAAAGCTCCAAGCTTCGAGCGCCTGGGCGAGCACCTGGGGCGACAGGGAAAAACACGAGGTAAAGCGCTAAGCACGTGACTCAACCATACTCAACATACCCAAGGGCTCCTGGCCCACCTCCGTTTCGGTTCGGTGGTTGGGTTGGGTATGAGGGGGATACGCTCCACCTGAGGAGATGGGCCAGGAGCCCTAGGGATACTAAAGCCCAAACCCTGAATTCACCCACCAAAACGTTATAAAGATGTGTCATGTTTGGGATCCATGAATCACTTCACACCACACGTTTAGCACTTCCAAGGTCTGTTTCCTTTGGTTCCGCCACTCCCAGGTTCCGCGTCCGGCTCGGAGGCCGGGCGGGCGGAACGGGGAGTCTTGAGTTCCATTTGTCCGACTGGAGTGGGTAGAAAGACGGATGGATGGAAAATGAACCAGTCCCAAAATCGGGACCAGTTTCCTATTGGTTTTTCGGATGTTCCTTGACTTTCCATCTTCTAGGCCCCTCCAAGCGGATGCGTCAGCACCATTCTGCTTTCGATCTAGCGCGTGTCCTTGCAAGGTGAAGGACACGCTCTAAAATCCTGGAGCAAATAGCAGACTTGTCATCATGGACCACAAAGACCACTTGAAAGGAACTATAGCAAGTAGGGGAATCCGTGAGACATAACAAGAGTCATGTCAACATGAAGCTAATCATCAACAAATCCACTCTGCAAAAGGACATCACCTTCCCACAGGGTCCGGGTACCTCCTTAGGGTGGTCTTGGAGGTGAGTTCATACTTCCAGAGAAGGGTCGAACAGGCCAAAGGACATCCTCAGGAGGTACCTGGACCCTATGGGCTTCGTTTACTCTTCAGTTTCTTGAGGCGTTGCTTCTTGGACGCCGCCTCCGACCCGCACCCGCCCACCAGGGCGAGCCCCGCCGCTCCCTTGTGATGACGCCCGCCTCGCAGCGCGGCGCGACGGGTTGACGACCTGAGTCATGGGGCGTCACCGGAGCCTGAGTGGCACAACAACGAGAGGTCCACATGGAGAACAGCTCCAGGATCAGAAGCACTTATGGTGGATTCGGAGGTTTGATATCCCTCTACAGCTACATGTCTTTGAAATGGGGTCCCATAGTAACCACCAAAGCTGTGGATTGTGCCATCTACTCTCCATCCACTATATATAATATATATACATGTTTCATCATGAAACGTCGAGCAAGGCAGGCGTGGCGCTTGTTTTCCGGTGAGGACATGTTATTGATTTCTGGTACCGATCAGGAGGAAAAACCTCCTGAGTAGCTGGAGCAATGTGCGAGCTCAGCTTAACCTATGCGAGCTTTCTGTGGCCTGGAGACCACGTCCATCGCCAACGATCATAGTGAACTTGATGTTGCGCCGCAAGCCGCAGAAGACGAGGGTTGGTCAGCCATTTTTTGATTATTTTTGTCAAAGTCCTGTTAGTTGGAGAGCTTAAGTCTAATGTTTTCCCAAAGATTTGCCTACATTGAAATTGGGGTGGTTGCGAAGGGGTCAATGTGGGCTTAATGCTTTCCGATTGCTTTCCGTAACTTTTCTGGAGTTTGATTTTGGAGGTGGAAACAAACTGAAACAAACTCCACACCTGAAACAAACTCCAGTTTCTGGATGTTTCTGGCGGATGTTTCCGATGTTTCCAGATACAGACTCCTGAACACTAACTCCTAAAGGAACCTACTTCGAATGGCTAAATCTGTATTCCACATGTTTGTCTAAATGTTTTTCCGGAATCGACCTACCACGAGCGAGCCTTTCCTGCGGGCCCGGCGCTGAATTCATGCACAGGCTTTGGGATTCACAGCGAGGACGACCCCCAGGGAGGAAGATGTTCGATGTTCGATGTCGATCTTGGAAGACTGGAATTCTGCAACTCTACGCCATCAGCTGAGCATGGAAAACTGGAGTTCGCATGCAAAAAACACGACTCTCGCGGAGGTCAATAGCAGGAACAGGAGACTGGACCTGGGTCAGACTGGGCTGGCAGGGGCAGCATGTGAATCCAGAATGTCAGATGCACAGACCGAACTTGGCTTCGAATCGGGCAAGCGACGGAGTGGCTTAGAATCCCCAACAAATCAACCCCTTGACTGATGGCATACACTCCCCCCCTTGAAGGGATTAGCCATGCCAACGTGGATGGCATGGCTCTGAGTTCGGAGGACCGTCCGAAGACCGTGGTTTTCACTCGCTCCATGTCCATGGTACTCTTACACTCCCCAGTCAACTCACATGTCGACCCTAGCTGACAATGGCCCCCCTGGAAGATGGTTTTTGCTCTACCAACCGACGTGGTTTTCAGGGTACATGTTAGTCACTAACAGTCTTCCATGGCGATTATATACGATTATTATGGTTACTATGACAGAGTGTGCTAAGTGAAGAGCCAGCTAAACTCCACTTGCCCATCTAGTCGAGGCCTGGCTGCGTGGCTGCTTAGGAGTTCACTGCTGTCATTGGGCGAGACTTTTCCGGAAGGGTTTTCAGAAGTATATAGTTGCAGCTTAGACACAGCAGCACGGAGCTTGAAACTGCTGATAAATGGCTCTGAGGACGGGCCGCAACTTGTATGAGCACTGTTTCGATGGAAAGGGCAGTCGGGAGGAAAAGATTGAATGATATTGAATGAAAGTTCCGTTCTATCGGAAGTTGACCTAGGGCAGCAAAAACATGGAGTTCTTGTCAGATGCCAATTGAAAGCACCAGCCCATGTCAAGGGTGAGGCATTTCTTGAGTTTTAAGACTATACCCTAGGGATCCACATGCCTTCTCAGGTACGGTGATTGGAGACTATTTATGTAGGCGCCAGGAGGGCCCAGTCGTACCTCCTGAGGTTCAGTACTCGTATGTGCCTAGGGAGAACTTACTCTGGAGGGAGTGACCTGGATGTATGGAGTCTGGCATGGCTACATGTTGACCTGTTCAAAAAGGCCGTGTGACAAAGGTTGGAGCTGGGGGGGTTCTCTCCACTTCTTTCCTTCCAACACGAACTCCAGCGCCATGCGAAGCCGTCGAAGCGGCGGCACTTTTCAGCTTTTCGTTCGGCCAATGTCTTGGGAAGGGATCTCCCAACAATCCATGGGACTGGACGGGTTCCAACGAGTTACAGCTATATTCTGACGTTTTGTAGAAAAACATGATTAACCGATGTTAACAGTTAATACTATCTATCCTTAATACTACTGTATCCATGATCATCCACGTAGACTACAGTATATCCATGACATGGATTGATGTGCCCTTGATGCCGTTGGGGCGGAGCGCGCAGACGATGTCGCACTTCTGGGCGGACCACGTCCGAGTGGGGTCGGCTTTCGCGGAAAAAGACAGCGATGGCTCGAGTAGCCCTGAGTTGAGTAGGATTTGGAGAGCTGTGCGATCCCTATTTCTAGGCCTGGTTTTGCTTATAAGTTGATTTTTTCTCTATAGGTACAGTTAAAAAACCTAACCTGGCCATGAGGAATACTATTTGTTGCTTCCGGTTCCTGCACGGCAAATTCAAACAAAAAGGAGTGCAAATCTTCACCTGCAGGTCACAGGACTTTTGGGTAGGGACCGGTTGTCAGTGGCGCTCACCGGATGGAAGGGCCTTCGCTTTGTGGGACAACCGAAGAGCGGCCGCTACGCGACAAGAAGCCCTGCGTTGCGCGACAAAAGGGATCACATTTGATTCATTCCCAGACACTCCATGTCTATCATATATGCCTAAAATGACCCCCCCAAACCACCCCAATGTATGTAAACAAGGTGAATATATGGTGCATATATATCTCCATACATGGACGGTTTGGCATTTAATCTCAGGTGACGGACCTCAATGGTGATCAAACCAATGATTACATGTGTGTTCGGCTTTCTTGGGGTCATTGGCTTGATTCCGCCGACGAGCGGAGTCATGAGAAGATGGTGCTTGTGGAGGGTTCATTCTTGGGTGGTCAGTCAAGTCGGACGAAGATCTCCAACAATAACAAAAACAGGCATCATAGGCATCCAGCATGTCTGTTTGGGATTGTTTCGGGGTGTCCCAGTGAACCAGCAACAGTAGCCGGTAAACATGAATACCACGATTTATCATCCGCCGGGGTGAGGGAAGAGGATGATAGCCAACGAAGACCTGCAGACATCCTTAGACATCCAAATGATGCAAGAAAGAAGGTTGCTGGAACTCAGGACCTGGCATCCTTACGAAGCATTGAGACATGTGAACATGTAACATGTGTTGCAGATCCCACTACTATAAGAAGGCTTTACCAGCAGGACATCCCCAATGGAATCCTGAGATCCAATATTGAACTTCGGAACGCTTGAAAGCTCGAGGTCACAGCGCTTGCAGAGCTCGAAGGCAGCTGTCTCCGCTGCGTAACGGGAATGATTTTTTTCGGGGAAAAGGACATGACATCGGTTGATTCATTCATTGCATTCTATCACGCAGAGCTCCAATTCCACTTGGCAAGCTGCTTCTACTCTTTGGAGTCCTCGGCCATCCTCCTGCGTGACTCCTTAGGGGTCCTCAGCTGCTTGAGGACGCTGCTTCTGGGTCAAAAACCACCTGGTGTTCACCCGCCCCATCCGTCCGGACCGGTGCCTTCCCCACCGTGCCAGCTTCCCGTCGTGCCAGCTTCGTAGCATTCCGGTGTGCGGGGTGGGGTGTACGGGGAAGTGTTAACCAAGTCTAACACGGAGCCGCAAGTCGTGTTATTCAGAAGCTTTTGACCCACCACCACCCATCCTGCTGGTCAGTGCCGCAGTTTCACCTCACCACACCACGGTCAGTGCTGGTCAGGCTCTCCATTTTTGCTGAGCGCAGATGGCAAGGGATCCTTGTCTTGCTGGGATGTCTCGTTCGGGAGCCTCAGCGACGACGGAAGCGACGCGAAGCGGGTGGAGTGAAACCTCACCACCTGGCAGGTAGAGGAAGCTACTCGACTCAAACAGCAGGTTTAGTTGTTCATTTCCATGTTGAGTGAGTCAGACTGTAGTAATGCTATGTAAATGGTTCACCCTTTCTTGGCCACTGACTGGCCCATTCTTTGCTAAATGGCTAGAATTCCGCCTGCAGCCGAAGGCCCAGCGTGAAGAGCAAGGAACCTTTCCTGATTTTTGAAGCTCATGACGCTGGTATCAACCAGGCCGGGGAGCTTTTTCTTTGTTCCTCTTCGATTGGCCTGTCATCTCCTTGCTGCAGGGACAGAACGGAGATATGAAGGGACATGATGTTATTTTGCCGTTTCTGTAGCACCGACACGTCCAATCCACTGGAGGCTCGAAGCGTTTGTGCCGTGGGTTTGGCATGGATTTTGGCATGAGCATGGCCAGTTCATCCATTTTCACCTCTTGATCCCAAGCCTGTTCAACGTTCTGTTTTTTAAGCAAACATTTAACTAAAAACTCCAGGACTACGACCTGACTACGATTTATATAACGCATGTGTTTCCAAGAGTTCTCAACTACTACTTGTAGCCCCTCGCACCTGCATCACGCTGAGTATCGGCCATGCTGGGCACTGTTCTGCGCTGCTGGGCACTGCTGGGCGCTGTCTCCGCCGTGCATGTGGCCTTTATCGCCCCACCGGCCTCACACTATGCGCCCATGCTGCCCATCGCACATGGACTGCTGGATGATGGACATCAGGTGAGGTCAAACAAACCCAATGATGTCATTCCGCCCCCTGTTTTTCTGGTTTTGGGATGCAGAAGTCCATGGAAAACAGATGCTTTCTGTGATGAGCTAGTCTTCCACCTCAGAGTTGGAAGCATCAAACTCTTGGGCTTGAAATGTTGGATGAGCACTGATGAGGGTTGTCTTGCAGGTGCTCAGGGGTTGTGTTGACCTCAACGACCTGGTTGAACAGGTCCTGTGGAAAATACCAAAGCCTCCAAGCATGTAAGTGGCAAACTGATTCTCTAGGAGCCCTACTGATTTGCAACTGGCGTTTGCTGAACCACCGTTTTGCTCAAGATGTTACACAGTTACACCACAACACCACGTCACGCCAACCATGTGTTCATTTCTTTGAAGGCTATGAGATCTTATCCCATGTGCAGGTGAGCTTCGTGGGGTTTGATGAGACGGTGCAGAAGATCAAGAAACTGGTACCGAAGGCAGGACTGGTGGGCATTGGCACCAGCCCTTTTGATCGGGAGAAGATGGCGCCGATGCAGGTGCTTTGGCTGAGGGGCTTTTGGCGCCCTACCAGCCCCCAACCAATGGGTGAGGGAGGGGTGGGCGAGGGTAAAAAATGGTAAAAATAGCAGTTGTGTTTGCAATTGTATGCTGGTGAATGATCAACGAACACAAAATAGCATGTGCTTGAACGTTTGAAAAGGAATGTAAGTCTGTTTCGTCGACGTTAGCTGTGCTTCTTCTTCCACCGCTAGACTTCTTGGGTTTTTGAGAGTTCCAGGGAGTCGAGATGAGGTGAGGTGAAGATCCTGACGGCGAAGCATCATTTCCACTTACTCCCATCCAGTCACATGGAGTTGGGTGGTTTGGCTCCTCCCATCCAGGGGCTGTGGATGTGGAGTAGCTGGGCACCGTCCACCTCCGACCTCCGTAAGTTCGGCACCCCCGTCGAACGTGACTGCCGGTGTACAGGAGGTGAATTCTTTCCCTGGGCTAAGGGTCATGTTTAACGGTGCCCACTGAGGTCACATGGCTTAGGCTTAACTTTTTGTACAATATGTTTCTTGAGGTGTTAACATTTTGTGTTCAAAAAGAGGTTATTTACAAAGAGCAGTACACCATGTTTCTGTTCTGTACATGATGTACAACAATAGTGTTACCATTTTCTTAAGAGGTTACCATGTTCTTCTTGCCCATCCTAAGGAATTCATCCAGAGCGTCGAGTACAGCAAGGCACAGGTCTTCACTTCCATGGCCGCCCCGATGCTGGGCAACATGATGGGGGGTCCCATGGCCACGGGCATGAAAAGGCAGCTGAAGGACCTGGTTTTTGCTTCGGGGGATGGCAGTTTCCCTAGATGGTTCAATCCCCCTCCTGGGAAATCCATTCTATTTTTCTCCAGGGCTTCAGTCGTACCTCCGAAACGAAGGTGTTTGGACCCTCCTGGCACCCACCCCAGTTCCACCTTCGATACGAAGGCACGACTGGAGCCCAAACGGGTTAAGCAAATCCAAGAGGAGTTGAAGCCGGATGTTCTTTGCGTCTCTTTCATGTACCCCATCTTCTATGCTTTGGGCGAAGTACTCGACATCCCACTCGTCGGCATCGGCTGGGCGGCTCCAAGCTTCCTGACTGTGCAGATCGACCTGCCCTGGGCCACCGAGCCCAATGTGGGCTCCATCCATTCGCGGCAGGAGATCTATGAGAATCCCAGGCTCTTAGTGGAAAACACCCTGGCACCTTGGCGTGAAACATGGAATATGATGAGTATGTGTCGTATGTGCCACACAAATCCACACAATTCCACAGGTTTCCTCAGCTTTTTGTTGCTGCAAGTGTGCTTCTTGATACCCTGATGAACCTGTTTAGTCCGAGAAAAAGACGTTCGTTTTAGTCCAGGTGCGGATTCTGGGGTTCTTGGCACTTCGCCTGGGCAGCACGGTGAACATGTGGTATCGCTTCCAACTGGGCCATCCCAGACCTTTGGAGGTTTGGGAGTTTGACAGCGTCTTGCAGCATCCGCTGCTGCTCACATCTCTTCCAGAACTGTCCGCCGGACTGCCTTCCCTACTGGGGCCCTACACCTTTCCAGTGGGCATTTTGGACCATTTGGCTTTGGAAGGGAGTGGCATGATGAAGAGCGATGACCAAGAGAAAATCATGACCTGGCTCGATGCTCAACTCGCCCAGAAGACCAAGGTCCTTTATGTGGCTTTCGGGTCAGAGGTACGGGTGGGCAAGGCTCACGCCAGCCTCTTGGTGGACGCCTTCCAGTTGGGGAACTTCACCGTTCTGTGGGCCACCAAGGTCGCGCCAACGGTGCCGGTCCCCGAGCAGGTGCTGGTCACCAAGTTTGCGCCCCAGCGGGCGGTGTTGGCCCACCCGGCGGTCTTCGGCTTCGTGTCGCATGGGGGGATGAATAGCGTCAATGAAGCACTGGCCTTCGGTAGCTCGGCGGGATTGACAGTAGAAGATCTGATTGACATGGTTAGAAGCCAGGTATTCTTTGGGGAGGCATGTGTTCCTGTTTTTCAATCATGCATAATCCAAAAACATTATTAATACATATTTACATTATTATGCAATATGTCATGTTTTTTTTCTAGAAAAAGTGGTGGGTGTCAGGTAAGCCTATGGCCATCATGCCCTTCTTTGCGGATCAGATGATGGTGGCAGCTGTCCATCGTGATTTGGGCGTCGCAGTGCTGGTGAACAAGAACGAGGCCACTCCACAATCCTTGGCAGAGTCCTGGGCCATTGCGGATCAGGTAGTGTTTTTGATTTTCCCGAACTGGTTCAATCCCCGAACCTGGGGGAATCCCTAGCTTCCAAGCACCATTAATAGGCTGAATCCCGAATCAACTAAGGATTTTACACCACAACCAGGTCAACCTATAGGGGAATAAGGTGTTTGCTTTTTTTTTGTTGCAGGTTCCTTAAGCAAATCCAAGGAGTCCATCAACACGATCGCCAGCGAAGCGTTTCAGCGACGAGCAGCACAGATCCGGAAGCTGAATGAAGAACGGAAGGATATGTCCCGAGCAGTTGAGGTGATTGTGAACCAAGCAAGTGGGACATTCCATTTGCATGTGCCTCCTTGTCCACATATTCTGATTCGCTGTGTTCCATTGTTCCTGACGCTTTTGATCTGGGGAGCCTGCTGCAACTGCTGCGGCTGCTTGCGCGTACGTCCGCAGATTCCTTGTGCGTGCTGCCGGTTTGTTTGCTGCAGATCCAGAAAGTCCAGGAGTGGACGGAAGAAACAGGATTGACTCGCACAACTTGTCAGTGCAATGGAAATGTCGTTCCACTAGTGTTCCATACAATTGACCTAGGACCTAGGATGCATGCCACAACCGCCTTGGTTGGCTGCCGTGCGTCCTCAGATTCCAAGTCCGCGCGGAAAAGTTCTCATCCGCAGCACCGAAGGAGGAGGAGTGCTCAAGACATTCCTGTGCAGAATTGCCCTGAATCCCTCACACTTCATACCCTAGGGCTCCAACCATATCCTCAGGAGGTGGTTAGACCCCCCCTGGCACCCACCCCAACCATCTTCTCAGGAGGTGGGCCAGGCGCCCAAACGAGATATGTCAGTTGGGGCGCCACCGGTGAAATGATTACAACAGTTCTACATTATCTATTTTCAATAGTAATGCTCAATGAAATTTAAAATCTATATA
>CAXAMN010003891.1:957361-1030068 GCA_963970005.1 Durusdinium trenchii
GTCTATCTCCTTGAAACATTGATTTCATTATTTATAAAAATGGATAAGTTCTACAGCACGTTTCTCCGTTGGTTTTGTTACAGTACGAGCTCCCCTCCCACATTCTGAGCAGAAGGAGGGACGGACAGAGTCCAGACAGGTAAAACAAGAATTGAAGAGTTTCCTATGCACTCCATGGATTACATATTTTACACTATATCACTATCACCATATAAACATAGATTGGGTTGGTTTCAAGGGTCAATGTAGGCTGATAATTACTATCAGATGCTTCAAGCATTCCTTTCGCACTCCAGGCATGTTCTTTTCATACCCAGACACTCCATGTGACTGGCATGTTCTACTCAGTTGGGGTGGATGAGTTCCGAGTCTAGGGCTCCGGACGTCCCACATCATCAGCTTCGGTAGGGGCTGACCGTGGTAGGGGTAGGGCACTCACCCAAGCTATGGATGCGGACAGACTGGGTTTGTGAGTCACGAGTCGCCAGGTCTTACAGCTGAAGAGTCGGAGGTTACCAGAGCAGTTGGAGGTGGGCGTGTGGCGTGAAGCATTGAGTGATGTTATGCTTTTTACATGTAATACAACATGGAGGCATAAATCGCTAGTATATATAGTATATAGATGCAATTTTTTAAAAAATAGCTAAGTCATCAATGCTTTTTTAACCAAATGATACATGAAGCCAGATATACGTTTTGGATCTTTTTTTGGGGGTGCGGATTTTCACACTTTTGGCACAGATGCATTTGGCACTTGCCGCGTGACCGGCACCCACTGGCATACGAATGTGCAGAGAATTAATGTATGAATTCATGTGCCCTAAGCCTCCAACTACCTTCTCAGAAGGTGGGACTGGGATGGGTTTGGAGGGTGCAAATACCTGCGGAGAAGGTAGTTGGGGGTCGTGGGGATGATTACTCATGGTGCAGCTGCTGCGAGCAACATGGAAGTATGTAATTAACTATGTAGGGGACCTCGCAGCCACTCCTATACCCAGCCTCCGACATGGCGCCACATCGACTGCGCCTATACCAAGCTCATCCTCGAGTTGTCGAGTGATGAACCTGCCAGCACCGTCCGTTTGGGGTCACCAATCCCAGACGAGACACATGGGACTGCCATAGGACTGCCCTTCAAAACGGCCAGGGGGTGCCAGAGGGGTCTTTCTGGGGCGGCAGCCCTATGGCAGTCCCATTGGTCACGTTTGGGAATGGACACCCATACACTGCCCCTTGATCTGCAGACTGGAAACCCCTTGCCCTATGGATCCACTGCCACCTTCTCAGGTACGCTAGTTGGGTCCTCCTGGCGCCTACATAAATAGCCGTATCTGAGGAGAAGGTATGTGGATCCATGGAGTTGGAAGGTCCAGGTGTGTTTTTCGTTTGAACCCTTTTGAGATCTCAGGTCACTTGAGCCTCTGAATCACTGGATTCAGGGCGGGTTGGGACCTCAAAAGGCAACCCTGGAAACATATATTACTGTCTTAGGTCTGGCAGGCTTAGGGTGGACAGTGGTCATTCCTCAGAGTGATTAGAACCTGATACCATTTTGGATCAACATGTGCATGGTCTTAAAGAATGATGCAGAATGCTATATAGACCCCCAAATAGATCGGAAAGTAAAATGCCGTTCAACATGTAATATTGAACAAAAAACACCGTTTTCTATACGTTTCTAGCTATTTTGGCACCACCTACCAGGGGCTCCACAAACCATCAAAACCATGGTTTTCCCCACCAAAAACCTGGCTTTTGTATGTGAAAATCTGAAAACCTTTGTTTCTCTTGCTTTTGAGGGGTACCACCGTAAGTTAAGGTCATATATATATATATATATATATATGGGCCATATGTGAGATGTCTCCGTGACACATCTCGCAGCAGCGCTGCGCTGCGCTGCGCTTTCTTCCACCGAGACGAGCGATCCGCCACCGGGACCGGCGCTCAGGAGGCCCTTTGGAACGGGGAGCTTGGGGCCCAAGGGAGTCCAATGTGCACAGGGGAGGACTCACAGGAGTGTCGTTGCAGTTCAGTCGTCGTCGTCGTTGGCAGTTTTGGTTTGCATAAACTCACCTCCTATGGTTGCTATATAGCCCTACATGGGATTGGCTTGGCTTGGCTCTGCCAAGCCAAAGCCAAGCCAATACAACTGCTATAGCACTTATACTCTATGACGGAGCTCCTCCCATCTCCCGGTGTCCTCGCTTTGCTCAGGCCAGCGGAGGCAGAGCCGGAGGAGGCCACAGATCTGATGGCGGGTCGTGCACCATATTCACCCGAACAGTCCACTATTTTATCGACCTGGACCCGACTTCAAGTACCTTTGAACATGGGACATGACCACATAAAAACAGGTACGACTGTAGCCATTTTCCAAGGTACGAACTGGTCAACTCCAGGTAGATGTATGTTGTTTTTGAACGACCTGGAAGACCTGGAAGAGGTGAGTCAACCAAGATATCCTAGTTTGGACCCACCTTCATGTGAGTGGTGCCTGGCAACCATGGCGCAGACATGGGCCACAGACAGTTGGGCAAATTTTGGCTAAGACCCAGTTGTGCCATGTTGTGCCATGTTGCTTCTTTGCTGTGGGGCACTTAGCATTTGCCACCTCAGCCACCCGCCATCAGGGTGTTAATCCAACAGAGCTTAGCATGGCCTTGCTCCCACCCTGGCTGTCCGACACTGAACAGCTCATAGCCGAAGGCTCCAGCGGAGTGCGCAGGGAAGCCCTTTCGGGCCGGATTGGTTTGGATGTGCCGTGCTGGTGCTCACAGAGCGTATCATCATATAGCCACCAGGAAGATCAGGAAGGTTGGTTTGCATGTGTTGTTTGTTTGTCGTTCAAGTGATTTGGTGTGGATTTAGAATTTAGTGCACTCAGTCACTCAGGCCCAAAGAGCTCAGCACGGCACGACAAGAGCTCAGGCGAGCCCCAAGAGCTCAGCGTCGCCGAAGCTGAAGACCACTTGTCAGGCACCGATGCTGTGTTTGTGAAGACACCGGTGTTGTGAAGGAGGTGACCTTAACCTAAGGAACCATAACCGGTTCAAAATCAATGGTAGGGTATGGTTTGGTATTACCATACACCCTACCATACACCGGTTTACGCGTGGTGCTGGGGTGTCGTGCTGGAGTCTTGGATATGTAGATGGACGGTCAGAAGATGTAAAATGCATTGAGCAGATGTAGATGGACAGATGTGAATCATCGTTGCCACGCTTCAAATCGGATGTCAATCATGTTCCTTAGGTTAAGGCGGTTAAGGTCACCATACCCTACCATGATTTGTGAAACATTTGATTGTGAACATGCTTTGGCCAGCATTCTTCAGTGTCCATCCATAAAGAAATCACCATACATGGGGTGGTTTTGGGGGTCAATGGGGCGGCAGTCCTATGGCCGTCCCATGTGTCGCGTCTGGGTTTGCTCATCAAGTGGTCAACCTTCGTGGTGCCGCCGACCTCGCGTCGCTTCGCGGTGCCAGGCGAAGTCGCATTGGAGAGAGTTGCAGTTTGGACTGCACCAAGTTGGAAGGTCATGAGGAAGAGGAATTCAGTGGTTGCCACGATGTGCATCCTAACGCATCCTAACTTTGCCAAGCATTTCCGTCCTCCTTTGCTATATATTACTGTCATTCTCATCCTCAGATCTTTGTCCTCCTTATGATCTATGGATGGGTTTCCTGTTTCGTTTCTTTCTCCTGGCCTCGGTAGTCCTCTTCCTTTGCTTTGCTTAGGCTGGCGCTTCTGAAGGGTTTATAGCTAGCTCCTGAACGGTCGCGAATTCTGGGACATCCGCGCCACGTGGCGGAGTGGTTCTCGGTCCAGTCTCGCCGCGCCACCGTGGCGCGCGCCACCGTGGGGGGAGCGCCGAGGGTGTCTCCGCCGCCCAAGAAGACCTCTTGCTGGCGGGCTCCTGAGCCGTCGCGCTGGGCGGAGGGTTGGAACAAGAGAACAAAAACAGCTCGAGGCGACCCACGTTGGACAAGGAATCCTGGAGTTGATCCTGCCCCGGATCCACATACATCAGAAGGTATGACTGGGCCCTCCAAGCCTGTATAAATAGTCTCCTTCCTCACCGTACCTCAGAAGGTATGTGGACCCATAGAGCACCGAAGGTCACAACACTTCTCTGACTGAGGTAAATAAGGACCAGAAGACTGGGCTTGGGTGAGCCTGAACCACAGAGCCGCTAATTTGTGTTAAGCCTACTTTCCTGCTGTTTCATCATGTGTCATCCAAAGATCGTATATATACGAGTGTGCATTGGAAAACAGGGAGACCCTTCCTTCCTTCCGTCCTTCCTTCCTTCCTGGGGTTCGGTCTACGTCCCTTCCTTCCAAGGGGGTCGAACTGGAAGAGCTCCCTATTTTACTATAGTACACACATGTACACACCCATAGCATGTTATCGCAGATGTTGGGTAGTTGTTCATTGGTCGTGTTGAGGTTTCCTCTTTGTTTTGCAGAAGGAGTAATTGGTATGGATTACTGATAATTACTGTTTAATATGGTTTAATTAGCAAGAGGCACATGGGACTGGATTGATACCTTGAACATTGTGTGGACCAACCTCGAACTCGCAACACTTTGCAGGTCCCGCTGCTGCTGCTGCTGTTGCTGCTGCTGTTCCTCCAACAGTGGCAGCAACTCGGGCGCCAGCCATTGGTTAGTGGCCACCGGTTCTGAGGCACTAGGGACTCTTTGGGGTGGGAAAAGAGGAGCCAGACTGAAGCACATCAATTCTACCTGTTGGTACCTGGAAGATGGGTACAGAGCCAATCTAATAATTTCTATTTTTGGTTCGGGTCACATCCCATCTTCTAAGGTACTTTGAGATTCCAGGTAGGCAGACGTCCTGGCATTGGCCAGACGTCCTGCCATTCCAAATCTTCCGTTGATTCACGTGCCTGGTCCATGGTTGTTTCAACTTCGTGCACGCGGCATGTCCTGTATTCCACATGCTCCAAAGAGGCTGAGAATACTGTGAGAGTCGCATGAGAGTCATACATTTTGTGGTGCATGGGTCAAAATAAGAGGCCTATAGGGTTCCATTCAGTTTCAGTTTGTCTTTTTTACATAACTTTACATAGAAGTCAATTTCCTTGCAAACGAGTCCTATAACTTTGTATTTTGGGTCCTACCATCCTACCCGCATAGATGTTTGCTTCATGTGGGGTTATGGGAGTGCCTGAAAACTGGTTCCCCTGGTCCTGGCCTCAGGCCAGAGGTGCGTGTGGACCCACGCCAGGACCGGCGCTTGGTCCTTTGGCTCTTCAAGCGTTCTGCAGAGCCCAGGCGCGTTCAGCACAGCAGGAGCGAGGACATGCGAGGACGCGGACGAAAAGATGGAGGACATGCCAAGGGTACCAAGTGATTTGCATATCGAGAACGACAAACACGTCTTACTTGTCCTAGTTGAACCGCCATTCTAGAGAATCTGCGTCTATACATGTCTATATACTTCTTTCGCAAAGTAATTATATATCCCTATAGGGCTCCTGTCCCACATCCCCATGATGTGGTTGGGGTGGGTGCCAGGAAGGTCTAACTACCTGAACTACCTTGTGAGGATATGGTTGGAGCCCTATATACGGCTTGGTTTCAACCATCCCGTGCTTGATGGTCCAACGGACAACAACAGACGGTTAGCTGAGCGATCCCCAAGCTTGGCCTCCTGTTGAAGGGTCCTGGTAGTCGCTTATTCTGCTCATGATGTTTCTATTCAACCAGGGTTGTTTGATCATGGTGTGAGCAGCGACTGGGTCTCTCCAGCCCTTCCCCGAACCGGGAGCTGGAACTCGGAGCGACCAAGGGGGTTCTTTCCGTAGGGTAGAACATGCGTTTGAACACTGATTCTATACACAGCCGAAGGCACTTGAATCTGCTGTACTCCACACTTCCGAGGCAATGAATCTGCTGTACACTGCCAAACTTTGTGTTTTGGAATGTATCTGAATGTTTTGTGAATGGTTGCAGAAGTCAGCAGCGTGACACCATCGCAGCGTGAGAATGGACAGACAGATAGTAACCCTGCCAAACAGATACCCCTATAAGCCGATGAATGACAAAGGCACTGATCGTCTCCAGGTCTCATGTCGGGGTGCCGAACGTGCCGAACGGAGGAAGGAGTTGGGGTGGCCGGGGTGGCCCGAGCACGCATCCACCGGATGGGACGAGCCAAAGTACTCCGAGCTCTGTGACTCCTGGGGTACCTGACGTAAGGCGTACTCAAGGTGTATAACTATAGGCTTACTCAAGGGCTTATATATATATATATGTATAGGCGTATATAATTTATACAAGCTGACCAAGACCGAACGAGGTTGGAGTCCACACCCAGTGACCCTACCTAGTGACCCCACCTATCGCATCCCGCGTCTCACGCATGTCGCGCCCGCGCGGGCAGGTCTCCTTGTCCACTAGAGGCGGTTGGTGCTTGGACTGGTCTCGGGGGGGTGGAGACCCTGTTGCACCGACCTATAGGTCTTCCTATACGTATGCAAAATGGTCACAGTATTGGCTTATGCTGGTGATTTGGACCTAGACCTAGACCTAGTATCATCATGATTCCAGGGGCGGCTTATGTTCCAGTCCCTTCTGTTTCTGTTTGGGAGCAAGGATCCCAGCCTGCCTGAACCAAGATCCCAGCAAGCCCTAGCATGACGGTGTAGATTGTCCCATTGGACACAGGGGACTTCTTTGCTTGACATGACATGAGCACTTGGGCATCGTTCCCCAAAGCCATCATGTGTATCTACACTGAGGTAAGGACATGAGCACATTACCCATGAGGACTAAGCAAACATAGACATCGACTTCCAATTGGTTCTAGTTGGCTTTGATTTCAATGTGGATGCCACTCCGCCAAGTTGTTGTCATTGTTGCAAAAGTGTTTCTTTCACTCGGTGGCGCGTGTTTTTTCTTCATGTAAACATGCGACTCATCATGAGGTCTATAGGTTCGACCTCAGATGGTTCTGGTTCGACCTCAGATGGTTCTGGTCTGACCTCAGATGGTTCTGGTTCGACCTCAGATGGCTTCTGAATTCTCCAGACACCGTCAATCCACTTCTTCGGCGCTGCTCTTCTGGCTCAGAAGCTCAGTTCCTAGGGAGCAACTTCGGTTGGTCCCAGGCGGGGCAAGCAGCGCGAACGGGGGGCGGCTGGTTTGGCTGGGGTGAAATTCTTCACATGTCCCAAACTGGGCGATTCCACGAAGATTGGGCAGTGCAGTGCAGTTGTTGCTTTTTTTCTCAGCTTCCTGCGGTTCCTGGACAGCATATCCAAGAGTGATGATTGAGAGAAGCTACAGCAGTATCCGTTGTTCCCTAAACATGGAAGTGTTTCTGACAGACAAGTGGCGGTAGGACTCCGGTGCTGTTTTCAGCTTTCATGTCGATGAGTTTGAATGTACTCCCCCTAGGGCTACTGTCCCATCTCCTCAGGTTCGGTGGTTAGACCCCCTGGCACCCACCCCAACCATCTTCTCAGGAGGTGGGCCAGGAGCCCTAGGGTCTAGTAAGGACTCAAGACAAAGTTTGCTTTGCTTCTTGGAAGCTTTGGAGTCGCTTCTCCTCTTTGGCAGTTCCGTAGTTCTGAAGGAAAGGACCCTTCTCCTGGTTTGCTCCCCCTCCTCGCCGTGCAGGTCATGGCAGCATAGATGGCCCCCACCCTTCCGCAGGAGCGACATGGCAAGGGAGGAGGAGAGGAGGAGGAAGGAGCCGAGTCTGTAAAAACCCGAAGACAACAGGAGAACAGTTCGGTTCGCCTCCATTTTCAGGCTGGAACGGCCTGGGAGTCAGTGCACCCCAATAAAAGCATATAGGGTCCAAGGTACCTCCTTTTCGCATGGTCTTGGAGGTGAGATCGCACGAAACCAGAGAATGGTCGTTGCTTGGGGGCGAAAGGACATCCGAGAAACGGCCGGATGGTCCTGGACCCTCAAAGACCCCCTTTTTTCGGGAATATATATCAGGAGGTGGGCTTCTGGTCCACCTCCTGAGAAGATGGTTGAGGTAGGTATGGGGGGTCTAACCACCTTCTGAGGATATGGGACAGGAGCCCTAGGGTATATGGCCCGGTTCCAGGGGGATTTGGCCGATTTGGGTGTTTGATTTCTTCAGCACACCTGGGTCTTGGCCGCCCCCGCGTCGTCAGCACACCAGCGCCGTTCACATCGCCCATGCAGCCGCGGCACAGGCTGCCCTGGCTCAAGATGACTCGCTGAAGTATCGGAGGCGCGAGCCGCGCGAACCGCGTGGTGCGTGAGCCCAGACTGGACTGCAGTGAGTTCAGAGAAGATGGCCACCAAGATACACTACGAAATAATGCTTTTTCGTGGGTCATATATTACCCAGACACTCCATGTGTGCCATATATATGCCTACATTGATCCCTTGAAACCACCCCTGGCCGTTTCTCGGCAGTCCGGCAGTCCCATGTGTCGCATTTGGGTGATTGAGTTGAACTCTACACCTTCAGCGGCCACTGTGGCGCCCCCCCCCGGCGACCTCGCCGCGTCCGCAGGTCGGCGTCCCCGACGAAGTCGGGACGGGCTGAGAAGAGCCCGAGGAGCTTCGGCGAGAAGGCGCGGCGGACGGGAAGAGGAAGGATCCGCGGTCATGCGGCGAAGGGGCCGGCGATCCGACCAAGCATTGGAAATGAGTGGCGAAAAATTCAGGGAATGAAGAAAGGACTACTATGAGGCCATTTTTTCGGCCAGCTTCCTGTACCAATCCTGCAGTGAATGGATTGAAGTCTCAATGATGAGCTACATTGAGCTGCCAAATCCTCCAGTTCACTGGTATCACCATGAGGATCACCATGAAGGGATGGAGGACCTGCGATGGCGACTGTGACGGACCAGCAACCAAACCTGTGTCAGGTCCAGACGGCGGTGCGCCTGCGGCCCTTCCTGAACTTGGAGTTGGCCAAGGCGAAGGATGGAGGATGGAGGAAGACGTAGACCGCAAACCTTGTATGGTCACCCGGTAATGTCAACGGTTTGGAGAGACCGAGAGACCGAACGGAGTCGCCTTTTGCCAAGGGTCTAGACTGAGGTTTTGCCTGGTGTTCGCATCAAATCCATGGGCACCTTTCGGAAAGAGGGCTTCCTTCTCAAACTCACCACCATCTTCATCACAGTGAGCCACGTCTCCTCTCTGCTCCTCCGGTCAGATCGCTCAATGGGAGCGGCGCAGCGAACACTCGAGCTACAGCTGTGTGGAGGCGAGGACCGCTGTGTTTTTCACGGAGGAAGAACATCACTGTGAAGCACCTTCTGTTGCAGATCAAGGAAAACATGGTGTTCCAGAGGCCATGAGGCCATGCCATTGTCTTCCACCGAGTTCGTATACGAGTTCGGAGCGTCCATGTGCCTGTGCCTTTAGCCGATGTGCCCCGCCGCAGATGAAGCCTGATGGTCATGTGACACTTCACGATCCTGAGGACGCAACATGCTGGGTGCGGGCGGCTTTTGGTTCCAAGAAGATCGCTGTACATGGCACCATTCATTTTGTGTCGGATCAATATCCCCCGGATTCAGCTCCAGGACTGGCAATCATCCTTAGGTGGAGATCAGTCAAGGGCCGCTAATTATTGCATGGTTATGGACAAAATCAGTTGAAGAGAACATCTACCATGGATTCCTGCAGATGTTCCCTTAAAGCAATGCAGCCTTTGTCCAGATGATTGAGTCAGCTTGCTACCTGGGAACATCCTGTCTCTCGTGGCTGCAGTGTGGTCACAAACGGTGATGAATATAGAAATGCAAGAATGGTGTGCAATTGGTTGGTGGAGAAGAAGCAGAAGGATAGAGATAAATCATGTTGTATCATACCATATCGGTCGCTCAAGATCGGTCACCAACCAGAACCAAATGCAACTATAAAATTACTTTATGGTTGGTCTTTTGTTTTTCACCACATGATATGTCACAGGGCGTGTGATAAAATTAGTCCGATTTTCCTTCCACAAGCGCGGGAAACAACCACGTTCAGTGCCAGAAGCCTAATCAACCTGGGCGGGACTTCGAGTGCACCTTTGCCTTCGACTCAAGCCTGGAACCTGAGTTGGGTGAAAAGACCTGAAGAGGCGACTGTCAGTTGAGGAGGCCGCTAGTTTCAGTGGCCGAAGTGGTCATGGTCCACACCTCCTCTCATTATTGAGCAACTGATTGAAGTGGTCAGCTCGCTGCGGAGCGCGTGTTTCGCGGTCCATCACCGACTGAGGTCAACCACAATCATCCCAGTACGCCGACCAAAGTGACCCTCCGCACCTAATGTCATGACGGGATGTCGTGGACATCGGTGGTTGCGGTGAACGAACTGTGGGGTGAATCGGTGATGAAGCGTGGAACACCTCGACCTGTGGTGAAGTGTGTGGAGGTTTTGTTGAGCCAATGTTGCAGTATAGTTGTAAATTGTAAATGGGGAGGATAGTTCCAACAAGTTGCAGAAGCTTCGCGGACGTGCTGTTTGTTTTCTTTGCTTCATCGATTCATCAAGTGTGCTTTTGTAAATCCTTTTGATTCATGAGTTCAGATCGACTTCGCAGCTGGTCCACCCAATCAAAGCAAGAATTTCATCAACCAACCTTCCGACGCTCCATGCATGCAAATATGGTCCATTATATGGCCGACGTGTAAGTCGTTATTCTTGTGGTACATGTATAGGTCATATTGTTGGCTTACATGGAGCGTTTGGGATTGAGGTAGCTCGGCTTCAGTTGCCCCAACTATATCGAATCGGTTCCCTTCCATTAAGATCATTAAGACAGCACATAGTGAAAGTGGCCTAGTGTGGGACGACTATGAACTCTCAATAGCCAATGGGGAGATGGGGAGGGCACTCCCCCCAAGCCATATGATTATGAACATGAGTCCAAAACATTTGGCACATGATTTTCACCAGGACCATGCACAGTGTGTTGGTAAGTCTCAAGTTGGCAAGCAAGTTCCTTCTTGATGCACCGAGCACGTATGAACAACCCAATATACTGAACACCACATTGAAACACCCTACAATAGTCGTTTGACCGACTTAACCTCGGCACGAATTGCTACATGCAGGTGTTCCAAGCATCCTGCGCCAGGGGGCAGGCCCTCCCTTTCCAGTTTATGGGAACATGTGGAATCATTGTAACATCACCTGCAGGTCACGAGATGCGTCAAAATATAGACATGCATGGAGTGTTTTGCGATTCAGGTACCATTTTCGAGGGCGTCGGTGCTGACATGGTGATGCACGGAACGACAGGCGCGGTGATCAAGCCGAGATGCTCGAGATGTCCTCGGACGTGAGAGTGGTAAGTCCTTTGGTTTTTTGCGGCTATTGGAGCTGCTGATGAGCCCATGCCAAGCTGCTCAGTGTGTTTGTTTGAGCATGGCACCCAAACCCCTTCGCATGAATCGGCTCGACAGGTTACAACTGCTGCCTGGTGGCCTATGGTCAGACGGGCACAGGGCAGGGCGCCCCAAGGTATTCTGGGTGGAGCACTGTTGGATGAAGATGGATGAAGTGTCCTTGGTGGGTTTGCATCCCCCAGACTCAGACCTGAACCTGTTTGTAGAGGAAAATGGTCACCCCAGTCTCAGTGCTGTCCCTTGGAAAACCGAGCGGCTGAGACGTGGAAATTACCCCTGGAAGAATCATAGTTACGTGGAGTTCACCACCTGCCTGGTATTTGGATGATATATGGTCATCCAAGCAGGGGGCTATGCCACCCACTTTCATGATTTGTTCCGTTGGGATTCTGTGAGTCCTAGACAGCTATAAGCCTAGCTGCTGCCGAAGCTGACGACTGCCCATCATGATTGCTCATGACATGAGGCTGCTGTGCAATATCTTTCAACATATATATACATGTTTAAAGAACATAGACATATATAAACGTTTCTTGGGCGGAAAGGGGGGCCAAACCTGTGTATGTTGTCACCTGGAAGAAATCTCTGGAGACCGCAGATCCGCTTCAGATTCACTTCAGAACTGGACTGGGTTCTGTGCCACTGCGCCACAAGAAGAAAGACTCTTTGCATTTGGGCCATTCCTTTTTGCACAGGCTGCCTGGCAAGGAACTTCAAAGAGTCCTAGGCTCTAGACCCTGAAAAATGCACCCTGAAACATACTACAGGACATTACAAGACAATCTCTTTGAGATACTTCAAAGCCATCCAAAGCAGCCTCATTCTCACTGAGTCTCACTGGGCCAGAGAGTCCATTTCAGAATCCATGTTCATCGGAAAAAACGATGCGTGTGGTTCTCCAGGAAGACGCATACCGTCCACGGCGACTGGCAAAGCCACGAGCATCGTGGACTACTGCCGCGCATCGCCGAAGGCCACGGGGGTTCGCAGGGTCGAAGTGATGCGGTCGGTGTCGAAAGACATGGAACCTTGATGTCAGCATGTGTAAGGACGTGCAGGAGCCAAGCTTACATGGGCTGCACTTGTTTATTCAATTAGGAGATTTGTTTATATATGCATGGATAGCAGGCTTCCAAGAACACTAGCCCAGAGTTACCTAGAACTAGAACGGACCTACAGGCTCCACTGGACCAATGGCAGGTGGAAGCAACAACTGGTCCATTTCAGGTCCATCAAGGGGGCAATATGTATACATATGCCACACAACTATACACCACCTACTCCAGGCTTACATGACTCGACAAATTATATACTGCACCCACAACTTTAGTGACCTCTATTTTGGATCACTAACCGCCCAACATAAGTTGTTTTTTTTCTCAAAGCAGGGGTTCATGTGGGGGTTGTTCGAAACGGGTGGCCCTATTACTACAGGTGCGAAGAGAGTGGATTCCAAAGAAATGAACGTCAAAAGGGGCTGAGAGAGAGAGAGAGAGAGACGGGGAGAGTGTTGTAATGAAACCCCAGTAGCCAATTTTTAAGTAGTGTTACTTCATACCTCGCTTGGCTGGCAGGCTACTTTCATCCCTAGAGATTGCCCCATTTTCTGGGCACACACACAGTCGATTCAAAACACGCGTTGGTCACAAACCTGGCATCCCGAGCACCTGGCAGGAACTCCTGGCGGCGGCTGACCTCCGCCACCAGTCGAGTAGACGATTCCGTCCACCGGTCGGTCCCCCCGGCGCCATGACCCACCAGGTGCCTTGTCACCTGACCTGGCCGAGGTCCCCGCCGCCGGACTCCCCGCTCTGCCGGATTCACCGCTTCGCGCCAGGCCTGTTTGCCCGCCTGGGGAAGTTGGCCGAAGGCACCGGCGGAGTGGCGGCGGAGCGAGCAGAGGAATTGAGATATTTAGATGATGTGCCGAAGTTGAATCGCTACTAGGAGCAAGAACGCTACGAACGGGGCTCCTGGCCATACTACTAGGAACAAGAAGCTATTAGCAACAATAGAATTAAAACAAGAACTAACTTGAAGGGACCAGGTTGCATTGGTCCAGTCGTTGCTCGTGCGAAACAGGTGTTATCTTTGTTCCTTAGTGCATCGATCCGTGTATCCCAATGTGAGTATTATTTTGGTGTACAGCAGGTTCCCTCGAATGAGTTTATCCATCAACCTATCTAGAAGTCTACAAGCAAGTATCATCAAGTATTATTGGTTCTTCTAGATGCCTTGTCAAGATTACCTGTTATTTTTGCAATCGTTGAAGCTACCTCTTCGCGAGCGCTCAAGTTGATGGTTCCCCGTGGCTCCTCACCATATCTCACCATGCATCCCTGGAACCTGAATGACCTCTATTTTGGACCACCAACCATTCAACAGATGCTCTTTTCGTATCAAAACAGAGGTCAAATGGTTTCCAGGTTGGTATCAGAAGCGTTTCCCACATGTTGACCCGTGCAGGTGACACATGGCGAGTGCGCATTTCATATGTCGAGGCGCGCGATCATTCCTTCGATGCGAATGCTTTGCGTTTCCCATTTCTTTTTTACAGTGGTTTCAGAATAGATGGCACAGACCCAATCTTTTATATGGTGGTCTTAAACCAAAAAAGACACCCTTTTGGGGATGCGCAATCTACTCTGAAACCACTGTAGAGGAGGACTTTTGTGACTTGTGGATACTTGTGGCTGGCTGCTACTTTCGCGTCGAGCTGTTCTTGTGAGGCACATTGATGTTCCTTCATATCAATGGTTGTGAAGATGGCTGTGAGCGGGCATTTGTGTCCCCCAAAAGCTGCCCCTTAGTATACCTTAGATTAAGAAGCTTTTGGAAGATTGTTTTTTTTTGGACACCTATGTGAGGTAGGTGTTCATTCTTGAAAACATGCCCATGCAATTAATTGGGGCCAGTGGCCAGAACCTCGGATGGGTCAAAGAGGACTAATGATACTATACTACATACCTGGCACCATTGGAGGTGTTGAGGCACCTCACCCGGCATTCACCTGCCAAGCTGCTTCTGCCGTCGACGTGGGATCCAGGTCTATAAGGACCGCTTGAGGGACTTGCTCTCGGGCACCCGCATGGAGTATGAGAGTCGGGAGCACCCAGTCGAAGGGGGTCGAAGGTGGTGGCTGGGGCGGTGGCTGGGGCAGTTGAAGCTGTCTGTTGAGCTGGAGTGTTTGTTCTACTAAGATCACCCTCCAGAGTGTATGTTTTGGACCATACCTTGCCAAGTAACGGTTTCGATGGGCTCATGTTCAGATGGTACTTGAAGTCGTGGTTTCCATGAAAATGGTCGGGCACTTTCTATGACTTAACTAACGTCAAGCCGCCCCGACGGCACTAGTCTCAGATGGCACTCGAAGGATCGCGTCGAAGGATGGCAGTCCAACAAGTCGACCCTCTTCGCCGCCCACCTACCGCGCCTCGAGGCTCTCCCCGCTCGACCAAAGGAGCCTTGGGAGGTGTGGATCGAGCGCCGCTTTTGTGCCGTTGAAGAGGAAGAGGAAGCCCAACCAAGCGCTCCAGCATCCCAAAGCTGGAGCTGATAGATGTTCTCAGTGAACATTTGAATGGGTTAAGCACGGTTTAAGCACAGTCACAGACTTGTAGTTGGAGGGTGGCTCAATCGGTTCTAAAGCGTGTTTGGGGGATATATCCCTAGGGATCCAAGTACATTCTCAGAATGTGTTTGGAGGCACTGTTATGTAGGTGCCAGGAGAGGCTCGAGTCGTACCTTCTGAGGTTCGGTACGACTGGATCTAGGGAATCCCTCCACTTAGTGGGTCTTGCAGGGAAGTTGGCTGAGGGGGCTTCCCCTATTTGAATCAACAACCCCCCCGCCTTCCCTAGAATTCCCTGGACGCGCCCGGGTCGAGACGAGATGCTTCGATGAGGTCCGATCTCAGATAGACCTGAGGTGAGAGAAGTAAAGAAGATGAAACCCTTCTGGGTGTATCACTGTGGGTCTCTTGCCTGTGGGTCTCTTCCAGACCCCAGAACGAGAAGGAAGAGACCCACATGGAACCTGAAAACCGCGGGGTTGTAGAGGAGGACAGTCTTCTGCAAGCAAATGCCAGGACCCACGGTCGGTGCGAGTAATGGCCCACGCCTTAACGCTTTTTGTGGCTATGCAGAGACGGGGCTTTGGTACAGACCACAGACGTTTTAAGTCTTCTTTATCCACATGTCCGGGCAGGTGCTACCAGGGGCCCCACAAACCATCAAAAACTTGGTTTTCCCAAGCAAAATGTTGTTTGTATATGCTTGTATGTATATCATATCTACAGTAATCTGTATGGTATATATGGGTTCGGGGGCAGGAGCTACACTTGCTATACTTGCGTCATACACCGTGCACTCCGTGGAATGATCGATGTGTCCCCGGAAGAGCGAGCTCGGCCCCACCCGCCAGGGAAAGGCTTAGAAGTCCGGGCACATCCGGAGATTGGAGTCTTTGTGGAGAATCTCCAGGCCGAGAGAGTTCTGCCGTGAGTTAGAACCTCTGCCAGGGCGCAGTCAGTGGAATGAATGGAACTTTGGGCAGTGTTCGTGGACCCAAACTTTTTTTTGTGGTGAACATTCAGAACAGGACTCTTGGAATCTTTGGGTGAAGCCTTCTCCTGAGGAAAGATTCATGTTTGTATATTGTTATGTCCCTGGTGGAATCCAGATGGAGTTTTCCGTGCTCCAGAAACGACACCGTCGTTCTTCGCCCGCCAGGAGCTGCCAGTGGAAAGCTTCCGAGACGTCGCGCGGCACGTCGCCCGAGGCGGAGTTCGGAACATGTGCATGATCATTTGCCTTGTTCCTTGAATTGGTTGAACGGAGAACACCATACGGTTTCATATGGTTTTGGATTTTCTCGTCTTACATACACCAACTCTGGGGCTCATGCATGACTCTAGCACTGAACCCAGCCCATGCCAGGCGAGCGCGCAAAGAAGATCGAAAGGACAGCACAGTGATAGAGCATTGGATGTGGGATGTGGCAGAGACATAGCACCTGAATCATCATCGTCCAACCATCTGAAATATACCATAGTTTGTCCGTCAGCTACATGAGCATTCCTTGTACCGCACTGATTGAAGGTCATGAGTGGAAAAGGATCGCCCTTGTGCATATTTGTGCATGAGCTAGGATTACAATCATTGGTAGGGTGAGTAACCACAACCACCAGGGAAGTTCCGGGTTGACTAGCTTGTTCGGGGCATTGGCAGTCGCACAGTCTGGCACAGTTTCTGACGCTCGCGAGTACCACCATGAATAACCGTTCCAGCCGCTCTCATACCATTTTCTCCTTTAAGGCGCGAAGCTGTGTGGCAGGGGGGGTTGTTGTTTTCTTGTTGGTGAGGGCCCGGTGATGGCTCAGAAAGAGGTGAATGGCAATACATACATCCTGGTGAATGAAGTCCATTTGCTTCCAACCTGTTTGTCACCGTTGTTTTTGAAACTAGATCTATATGCTGTGCCCCGTTACTTATATACCAGCAAGAGTCAGTAGAATGCTATCACATTTAATACTTTTTACTAATACCATCCATCATCCATTGTTACTGGCCATAAGACATAGGACAAGTTCTTGGTTCTCCTTCGGTTGACATCTTCATTTGGAAGAAACTGTGTTCTGAAACTGTATCTATACCAGTTGTGAGAGCAAGATGCAAGATGGATCAAGATGGGCAACCATCTATTCATGAGGACGACCACCGCGGCATTGTCACAACAGCGCTAGGTGGAAGTACGTGGAACCGGGCACAACAGCCTCTCCACGATGCAGGTGTGAGCTGCGGCCGTTTGTGTGCAGCAGCTGTGTGGTGGATGTTGTGGGAGGATTGGGGATTTGGGGTGGATGAGGTACTCCACACAATTGGCCGAAGAATGATTTACCCTCCCTGCAACAAACTATGGAAGTGGACTGTTGGACCCCTGGAAAGACCATAATAAATTCGAATGCCGGGGTCCGCAGCCATGGTTGTTGCGGGGAGTGTGTGACATGTGTGAAAGCATCAATGAAAGACCAAAAGGGTCTTGACTACGGGGTGATTGTAGCTCACACATGCTGGGTGTTTTTTTGACTGCTTATCAGGCTTATCACCTTTGGTTCCTCCTCTTTTAGTGCAAAGCCATGGTCTGGTTTGAATGAGTTCCTGCATGGACGAGTGGCAGGAGTGAGCTGAAAAGCCTCCACAATAGCAAGGGCCCGACCATTCCCGACCGCTTGCACCGGACCACGGTCGTCCACACGTCCGTCCGCTCGTTGGGGGGTCGGTGTGTCCAGGTGGTGGACCTGGCGGGAAGGGAGAACGAGCAAACCTCGGAGTGCAAGGACGAGCGCTTTCGGGAGCTCAGGCGGGTCAGATGTGAGGTGTTGATCCTTAAGGCCAGTCGCAGTGGCACTCGTGAAACATATAGGACCTTTTTGTGTCCAAAAGCCATCAAAGGTAGGTGAACTTGACCTAGATGCAGCCCCACGTGGGATGTATAGATATGTCACATCCAGTCCCTTGAGAGCCAGCGAGATGCTGGGCAGGTTCATCAACCGGAGCCTTTTTGAGTTGGCCAACTGCATCTCCGCCCTTTGCGATGGGAATCGGGAGCACGTGCCTTTCAGGCACGAGAATCGGGCTGAGAATTGGGGTGATAGGGGGGGGCTTTCAAGAGATGAAGACAGTTACTGTTCCCTAGGGATCCAGTCGTACCGAACCTGTCTACACACCAGTGCACCCTGGACCCTCCTTGCACCTACATGTCTCAGTGTCGAACACATCACCGTACCTCAGAGGGTATGGTGGATTGTTAGAGATCTATACCAGCAGTCAGAGGTCAGGGGTGCGATCCATGGAGGTAGTCGGAGTGCCCAGCTACATCCACTCACGTAAGAGGACGTTTCACACCACCCCGAGCTCTGTGACTCCTGGTAGTTCTGCATATATAAACGCCAGCTTCGCCATGTTTCGCCAGCAGTCGCATGTAGTCTGGTATAAGTGCCAAACCTCAGGAAGGCCATGCGTCTTCCAACGTGACTCCAGGAACTCCAAGCTCACCATGCTGCCCGGAGCTCAGCTACATCAGGAGAACCCGCGGTCTGGAACGGTAGAGACCCGCATGGTAGAGGTATAGCGGTTCAACGGGGGTTGGTAGGGCGCGCTGGGCCTGGGTATAGGTGTGCGATTCACTATTGCATTGAACACTTTTTTGAGTTGAGATGAGATCATTTCTTGCGAGAATCAACTGGACAGAGAAGTCATCCATGAATTGTTTTCCCCTATTGGACCTCCAGGTTGTCGGACAGCCTCTCCAGCAACAGCCGGACCACTTTGCTGGCCACTCTGACGCCCAGCCCCACAGGCGGGCGCAACCAGACAGGCGGTGCATGCTGAAGATGGGTATGGAACGGTCATGGTGCAACAAAGCTGGTCATCAGTCTGGAATGGACATGTTGGTTTAAGATGGTTTAAGTTTTTTCTTCCTGTTCTCAAGAGGTCCACTTCTTTGCCTTGAAGATCATTCTTAGGGAGGAAACAACTCAAAACGTTGCGTCTTCCTCACCCCAACCCTTGGAGGCGCAAGCCAGATGCTTTGATTCCAAAGAGCCAGCCACCTGCTCAATTGAATTGGCTGAACCAGGTGAACCAGGTTGTTTTCGCACCCCGCGCTGCACGCGCACCGCGGTCCTTCCATCGTTCGTGGTGGGAGGCTTCGATGAGAACATGTTGACCTGCCGGTTCTTGGAATCCGCTGGCGTGGGAACCCGGTGCGCAGACTAGCGCCCAGCCGCAGATGGCATCGCCGATGGTTCTCAATGATGCCCTGCAGGTTCTTTTTGTTTTTAAACTTTGTTTTGTAACGCACATGAATCACATGAAGAGAGAGTCATGATGTTTTGATATATTTATGCATTCAAGATGTTCTAGTTAGTTGGCTCTAATGGCTTCTTCGGGGCACTCGGGGGTTGTTTTTTTTTCAACACATTCCAATGTGTTTGTGAGAGTTCTGCTCTGCGTCTTCCCAGTTGCAACATGTGCATGGCATTCAAACGACACCGCTGTGATCTTGATTGACAGATTGAACCGCTGGGAAGCTGCGCTGAATGAAGCTGAAGTCTATGCCCTGCTCGTGAGTTTCATGGATCTCCACCCATGAAACTCTGTCAAGTTGCTGGCGCTCCGGAGGTCTTTGGGTTCTGGAAATGCATTGTCTTTTTGGTTACAGTTGCATTCGTGCTATCGGAGCCATTGAGGCCCTCAAGTGCTCATGTCGCAAGGAAGATGTGCCACTGAAAACACCAGCTCGTTTGTAAGGGGATCCTTGTCAGGCTGAGGAAGGAAGGTTACATTGTCCTTCTCAGGTTCGTCACAGCCAATTTGTTGCCTCCATGGTCCCCTTCAGGAGAACATGTGACTAGCCTCCCTTTTTTTGCCAATGGATGAAAACATGAAACACATGGCAAATCCAGGTGTAGATCTGGGTGCGGTGAACAGTGAACTTTGTAGGTGGACCTTCCATACAACTCAAGACGCGTGGAAGGTGTTTGACATTCAAAGATACCCCACCACCGCAAGAAAATCAAAAGCCTCTTCGCGCCGACTGGCGCTACTACATGGCGCGCGATCTGGCGCCTCTGACTGGGCAACCTTTGATGCAGCGATGTTCCTTGGGTCAGTGCAATTAAAGGGGTCTGGTGTTTCTCTGCCTACACCTGGGACTGGGCTTGGTTTGGAGTGTCCAGACCTACCTCCTCCTTAGAGGTACGTCTGGAGCCCTATAGGGTTTGGAGGGAGCGCATGGTGGACATGTGAGCTCACAAACTGTTCCACGACACCTCTCAATTCAGCAGAGATGAACTGTTCCACGATCATGCTGAGGACGACCTGCAGCGAGGTGGGCGAGCCCGTGTGCCATGACGGCCTTGAGCCTCTCACGCTGCGCTTGGATGAGGACAGCGTGATGTCGCTCGGAGAATGCGCTCCCCATGCGGTGCTGCAGGTCCCGGAGAGGTCCTATGAGGTGGTCCCTATTGGGGGTCGGATGGGTGGACGTAGCAGCAGGCATGCGGACATCGACCTTTGGGCAGCATGGAACATATAGTGTTTGCTGTACAGGGCGTGCCGCAGAATGGAGTCATTCGGAGGATGCTTCGGCGATCTTCGTTGTTTCCAACAAGTGAGATGTGACCAGGTGATTCGTACCCCGGTAAGGTGCCAGCGCAAGGGCGAGGGCGACGACAAAGAAGGTCCTCCCAAGATCCAATAATCACCAATACCCAGACGTGACCCATGAAACTGCCATAATTAGGACTGCCGATCAGTTGGGGTGGTGGCAGGGGGGTCAATTGATCGGCAGTCCTATGGCAGTCCCATGGGTCGCGTCTGGGATATTGAAGTGTTCCGAGCTCGTTGTTTCGTAGACCATTGATCCAATGGATGCCTTTGGGTTTGGAGGCCGTTCCCTCATCAATTCCAACCAAGAGAGGTTGAGAGACCATAGGATGGACCCTGTAGTACGTACATAGGCTGGATGGATGGACTAGACAGGTGCTGTTCAACTCCAACTCCAAGGGCTGGATCGCCTGTCTACAGGTGCTACCTGCCACAGCTCCTGGAGAGTCCCTCCAGCGCCACTAGCTGCTACACTGCACTGGCTGAGACGCTGCAGAGGCTGCTGGCCACCGTGCCGGCACCGCCGAAGGCTGCGGGTGGGGGATGTGGTTGGGTCATGGGATGTGGTGAATTGCCATAGCGCATGATATAGAAACATGTTACGCTATCACTACATGGACAGTGCAGTGTAATAAAGTGATCAAGCCCTAGGGCTACAACCACCTCCTGAGAAGGTGGTGGAGGTGGGTGCCAGGGGTCTAACCACCGAACCTGAGGGTATGGGACAGGAGCCCTAGGGAAGTGCTTGATCACCTCGTTAGGAGGAGATCTGGAGGGTCAGCTAACTCTCTCTCTCTTGGCAAAGTCGCTGAACGGCCTGAACATGCGAACGTGAATCAGGACTCCTCCAGTGAGAACGACCGGGCTCAGTTCTATGGCAGCGGGAGCTTTGGGAAGGCCTTGGTTCGGTGGGTGAGAAAGGTGGAGAAGCCGTGTGAAGATCCCAGGACTTCCCTTGATCAATTCTTTTGCATATTCCCTAGGGCTGGCCCACCTCCTGAGAAGATGGGACTGGGGTGGGTGCCAGGAGGATACGGGACAGGAGCCCCAGGGATTCTGGGACCAATGTCCGCCGCATTTGCATCCATTTGCGGGAGTTGCTGAAGCCTCGACCTCGGCCTTGGTTCGGAAAGTAGACCAGTCTACCCCGCCGAGCGGGGGGCGATTGAGGCCTCAGGGCTTTCCCCCTCTGCAACACCCAGCGGATCAGGCCACGCTGGTGACGTGTGGTGCTTGGCCCCCTTCCTCAGGGCGACTTCCGCTTCAACCCCCGCTGGTGCCTGGCTGGTCGTGCTTTGGAGGATGAGCCGCTTGGAGGATGGTAAGGGGTCCGGACAGGCGCCGGTGTTCCGCGGGTGCGACACCGTTATATCTAAGAATCCACTACTGGACAAGTGGCCGGTCAGGCCGACGGGGTCAATTGTTCTGATGCTTCGAGGGGTCTATAGGTAAATATGCCAGTCCCATGGATGGTGTAGGGTAAGCATGGGTAAGTTATGACACTTTGCCTCAGTGGAAGTTGCTTGTCTTGTATAGAAGGTGAGACAGAAAGAAGTTATATAAGTACTGTCAACAGTTCATTTACATAAATTTAGCCATTGGGCAGCAAAGCCTACCCTGTCAATGGATAACCTTTAACATACTTTAACCTTTCTGTTGGGGGGGATTAATTGGTTTCCCCACTCAACATAAACAGATGGAGGGAGTCATACGGAACTGTGGACTTGGCGACGGCACAAGCCGGTGCCTCCTGCGCCCGAGTCTATAGACTGATGGCCTCCACCGGCTGCGAGCACCAGAATCCACCCACCACCTGCGAGCGACATGTTCGCGAGGAATTCGAAGGAGGTGCTGTACCTCAAGGAGAGGGTTGAAGAAGAGACACTGCGGACCTTACAGGGTTTGCCTGATGAGTGCAGTTCCTGGGCAGCAGTTCAGGTCACCTCAGCACATGGTGCGTGATGGATTCAGATACAGCCTGAGGATCTGGGTCAAATTCCTTGTCCCATTCATCAAGAGTGATCCTCCCAGCTATTCCCAGCTACTGCAGCTTTGAGAGTGCAACTCCTGGGCACTAACAGCAGCTGGTCGGTCCAGTTGCACCAGTTAAGGAGAGGTTGCTCATGGGCTGAGCGAGCAAGCAGAGAGCCTTGGGTCCGAGCTCGAGCCCTTCTTCAACAGTGCACCTTGACAGCAGTCGTTGGCGTCGCTCAGGCAGAGCCGGCGGCGGAGAAGCTCGGGTGTTTGGGTCGGTGTACAGATTGAGGTAGCCCTGGGGAGCGAGGATATGATATCTCCTAGAAGATCCTTTTACATTTGGCTCCACTGCTCTTGGGCTCCACTGGTTTGACCATGGTAATTGGCATGATCCTAGAAGATCTGGCTCCAGTGGTATTTGGCCCCACTGGTTGCGAAGATGGTGGAGATGCTTGTAGTGCTCCCTCTTGATGCGGACAACGGACCACGGCCCCTCCGGACCCTCCGCAGCTTCCAGTGAGAAGCTTCCAGTCACCAAAAGGGGTGCTGTTGAGTCCCTCTAGAACTCTATAGGCCCTCTAGGCCCTAAGTGAGTGGATGATAGTGGATGTTTGTTCGGCACCCCGACATGTGACTCTAGTGAAACAGCTTGGCTGGGTGTGATTGGTGTTTTCCGTCGCAAGACCTCGTCCCAGGTCTTGGTGAACTTCTACCTGGATGGACGGGCTCAGATCAAGTGGCATGCCGACGACGAGCACCTCAAAACAAGCGAATTCAGTTGTGTTTTTGCTTTTGTTTTTTTTCTCGGGGTTCCCCATGCGAATGTGCATCCAAAAGCGGTCGGACATGGATGTAGGGTTCTTCATCCGGATGTACGGTGCGATACGTAAAAATAGGCGTGAAGCATCTGAAACCACTATAGGACTTGTTGGTTGCTTGAAGGCGGGGTTGTAGGAAGGGAGCAGCTTTGCTGCCTGCTTATTCACAAGAGGAAGGAAGGAAAGGAAGGAAAGGAAGAAAGAATGAAACAAACAAAGAAAGATCAAGAGCAAGGCATCAGACATGACAGGCAATATAATTGGCATTCCAATCCATTGGTCTTTCCAAGCCTTCCCCCGGTCTGATGCGCATCGGCCACTTATTCTTCTTCATTCTTCCAGCATGTGTTAAAGAAGCACAATTCCATACATTTCCCACATTCCTTATACAGTGAGTCAGCTTTTGACCTCATTGCAGCAAGTCCCAGATTCCTTAAATTACAATCTTATCTGTTATAGAATGACCTTTTGGCCTCGTTGCAGTAACACCCCCCCTCACCAACGACGCTTCTTCTGTTCTCCGAGGAACTGCTATGGTCCTGCCGAGCGCATCGTCATCGGTTGGCCGACCGCGTTGGGGGGGGGGGGCCGTGGGATAGGAGCTGTCGGGGAGACCGGCTACTTAGCCGACTTCGCCGGCCAAATGCGGCCAAGCCACCAAGGTTGGAGGGACTGGAAGGATGGGATTTTCGATTTTGGATGGATGAAGATCCATGGGAGGGTCATCAGTTTGCTGAGCCCTGCATTGGGTCCTGCTGGAATCTCATTTTCTTGCATGCTGGAGATTACGTGTTTCTTTGGGGTGAGATGGTGTGTGTGATCAGATCGATGATTCATCCGCCAACCCCTGAAGCACCGTGCACCTTGCACTTCTAGTCACAAACATAAAGCACGCCTTGTGCTTCCATGCGATGTTCTCTCTACATGTGTCTCTTTAGGGGTGCTTGAACTTAAAATGGTTCCATGCGCCCCAACTCTCTACATATGTCCCTACAGGTCCAGTGGGACCCAGTACAGCCTGGCCCTGAAAACCTCATTGAGTGGTGTTTTGATTCAGTTTTGATTGAGTATATACCCAGACCCTCCATGTATGCCATGCCGATCAATTGACGCCCCTGGCACCACCCCAACTGATGGGCATATATACCAGTCCCATGTGTCGCGTCTGGGATAGTGTTTATGATATGTCCCAAACACTCCATGTATGGCATATTTACCTACATTGACCCCATAAGACCACTCCAATGTAGGCATATATGGCATACATGGAGTGTTTGGGTGTTGAACTCCAGTCGATTTGGGGGTCCCTTCCTGACCCCGTCCCTCCCAGGCTCCGTCTCTCTGGGCGCCCCACGACCCTTCGAACTCCGGCGGACGCCACGCAAGGGCGACGGGCGACACTGGCCTGAGAAGCGGATCAGGTGATGTTGTGACGAAACCCTATTGGGTAAATCTCTTGGCCTCGCTCTCTAGGGTGGAGGCCAGCTACTAGTTAGCTACTAGTAGCTATGCCCAGACGACCCATGGGACGGCCATATTTATGCCTAATTACCTTGGGGTCGTGGTGGTGCCAGGCGGGTCAATATGTATAGGCATATATTCCAGTCCCATGGAGTGTATGGGTATGTTTAAATCCTCTTCTGGAAAATGTGCTGTATTTTTCCAAGTTCCTTATTTAAGCAAATAGCTTGGGCGGGTGGGCTCGCTTTTGTTGGGGGTCGTGTTTCTCGGTGCCTTGCTCACTCTGGGTCGGCCTTTCACACATGGCTTCCTTCGGGCCATGTCCATCTGGAGTGATTTCGGGGGAAAACACCATGAAACGGCCCCAAGAAGTTCTTTGGGGTTCTCCCACCCAGATGCTCCATGGGACTGCCATATTTATCTACCTTGACCTCTTTTCAACCACCCCTGGCCGTTTTGAAGGCAGTCCGTCCTGGCAGTCCATGGGTCGTGTTACCCGAATTGCACCGGTGGGACCGACCGAGTTGATGGGCCGTTTCGCCACCTTGGTTCTACCTGTTGGAACTGACTGGGCTTTTCGAAACAGATGTAATTCGGCCACCCAAGGGCATGGATCGGAAACACATGTATATAATTGGGTCCATCCACTGCACGCCAGTCCCTTCAGGGGGGGGTCAAAGAGGAAACAAGTCATCAAAGAGGAAGCTCTGGTCCTCTAGCTAAATTCCAGCTCATCCTGGCCTGGTTAATCAAGGGAGTGTGTTTCCTTGAGCACTGAGAATGTGAAAAAAAACTTTCACCAAAACACGCCCAGGAAATTTCCAAGTATAACCGCATTGAAACAAAGAAGATGCGCCTGCCCTGCTGCAGGAAATGCTCAGGAGCGGCGAAGGATTTGGCTGCAGCCGGGCTCCCTGCTGATCATGGCAGGCGAGGCATGGCATGGCTTCCATGTCAGGACCCAAACAGGTGTGACTCACCGCACCTTGCAAAGGCCAAGCCTCGAATGGAACAGTCATCAAAGGAGTCTACTGGAACCCTCATGCCCCTCCCCCAACACCCACCAGGGTCTCCCTCCGTTTCACGTTGGCACCTGGAGAAACCCCCCTGATTGCTGGGCGCTCCACAGCTCTCAACCGGTCGCCCGTGTTCCACAGCTCTCAGCGAGGCGCCATGCAGGCGAAGTGGCAACACTCGCTGCCTGCAGAGACGCGGACACAAGTGGTTCGTCCTGGGTCCTGCATTGATCGAACGGCGAGGTGAGTCAATACATGGGACCTGGATCGGTTCGTGCCCAACCTCTTTGCAGTCTCTAATGTCTCTCAGTGACCTTGTACAGATCTTTAGGCGACCTCATTCTAGGATCTCAAAAGGTCCCCTTTTGAAGGTCCTGGTTTATAGTGTTTTTTTTTTTTCTGCTGGGTTTGGTTGAGTCAATCCATGGTGGCTTGGGTAGGCCGGTGGAAGGCTTTGGGGTTGGGTAAGGTGACTGTGGTCAAAGTGGTAGACCAATGAAAGCCCCACTGGCTCATGGCAGTGAAGAGCAGCTACAGCTGGAGCTCGAAAAGAAAATGCCTGTCCTCAGCTTCTCCAGGGCCAGTGGCACTGGTTGTTGTTCACTCTTCAGTAACCCTATGGATCCACATACCTTCTCAGAAGGCAATTGGGTCCCCCAAGCCTACATAAATAGTCTCCAATCACCATACCTGAGAAGGTATGTGGATCCATGGGGGTAATGTTTTGGTGCCCAACTTCCACCAGAGGTTGAATGACCCTATAGACTATCCCAGTTCGGTACCCCAGGTTACGGGTTCTATGGTCCCGGTCACTGGCTACCTCTCTTGGGAAGCACTGAGGATCCCACCTGCTCCACGCCGCGCATCAACCTCACCTTCCGCCGCATCGTGGGTCCGCGCCGCCGCGGCGAGCCCGAGCCTTCGCCCGCGGACGACCAGCAGCGCCCAAAAGGGGAGAGAAAACAGACCGCGGAGCGCGCTCCCGCGCCGACGTGCGGAGCTGGGGAGGAGAGAGTGGTGCCACAGAAAGAAGCAGGTGCAGGTGGAAACAAGTGCTTGTTCCGTGCCAACTTGGCAATCCTGGCCCTTGAGAAGGGGTAGGAAGTCCACATTTGGAGTTGTGTCCTAGGTTTGGCACAAGAACCAGATTTGTTTTCAGAGAAATTCCTTACTGTAGTGGCTGTGGCTGTTTTGCGGAATCGTTCTCCTCCTTCCAAGCCATCTTAAACCACAAAAAAAACGCGAAAACGACCTGAAACATTCTGAGGCTATCAACCTTGAACATGACACTCCAAAGGTTTTGCTCAAAGAATGAACCTCCAAGGGCCCCCTCAGGGGGTGTCTATACTAATAGCCCCAGGTTCCAGGGCTGTCCATTAGCCACCTGTTTGGGGACCCTGGCAGTTGTTGATCCTGGCCTCAGGTTCTATTTGATTGATCGTGGCGATGTTGGTTTTGTTCCTCATCATGCCATCCACCACGCATCCACCTGGCCTCAGGTCGTGTGACCACACAGCCCGTGGCGAACCGCTTTGCGGCGGCCGAGGTGGCGCGACGTTTGCAGGCGCAGCATGGGTGGCGAGACCAGACGAATGGACGAAGGGGGATTGATGTTCATCCATGGGATGTGAAGATAGCCTCAATGAGAAGCACATGTATTGACCATGGAAGCATGCATGGATCGTGCCGCCCATGGATTGACCGGATGGGATGTCAACTTGTCCGGCTAAGCCATGGATTGACCGTTCTTTTGCGTTCCTTATGAAGAGGTTTGTGGTGAGAGATCATAGAATTTGGACTGAATTTCTCTGTGGAGTTAAAAAAAGTGACAGGATTAATCCTTCTAGATTCCTCAAAAGACATTGCATTAAAACTTTGTGCTAACCAACGCTGATCTCACATATTAAGTTACTCGACTCACACCCTCCTCCGGCCCAATCACCCTCACCCACTAGCACTGCATGCGCGCACTGCCACAAACCACCCTCTCCATGCACTCATTTCATCCAACCACCCCTCTACACCCAGGCGTCACACCTGCCCCGAGCCCTGAGCCCTGCTTGCGTTCGCGTGCGCATCGCGCGTGCCAGGACGAGATCGCATCGCTGAAGCCGATGGTGGTGGAACCCAACACGCCCCTGGCCGATGAGCTCACGCTCCGCGAGACCTTGCTGCGGCAGTTCTCCCTGGTCTGGGCCGAAGACGGCCAGGCGGGGCCGGCGCAGGGAGCGAGTGCATGAAGTGGCGAAGTGAAGGGTGTGGAAAGCATGTGGGATGCGGCAGCACCACAGAAAGCGTGGTTGATGGAAACTCCTCTTCATGTGGTGGCAGCATGTGGGTTTCTGCTTCCTATAGGGTATCTAAAGGTGTTCATGTGGGATGTGGTTGATTAATGTTTATGGACACCTATGATAGCAGATATAGACACCCCCCCCACGGCCGAATCTTGGTCGTGGCGTTTGACCTACCTGGAGACTGACGAGTCGCCGCGTCGCGGTTATATAGACACCCTTGACTAAACACCCAAATCACCAACCCTTGACTCTAATGGTCATTGTTTTACGCTTCCAATCACCAGCCTCTTTCTGTTGGTGAAAGGGTCTTTCTTCTTCAGCCCTTCTGAGTTTTATAGCGAGGAACCTGCTCAAGTTCGTACCGGTCCCTATGGTAATGAAAGAGTTGGATCCAATCCGTGGACCCCCAGGATTTTGTTTTGAAAGAAAAAGTGCCGGGGAAATGGACAGAAGCACCTAGAAGATCATAGAAGCCCCTAAGCTTCATCCAAATAGCTGGACTCATTCTGAGCCGATGCCACCTTGCCTGCAGTGGGGGGGTGCTTGTGTGCTTGTGCTACTGAAGCTTGGGACCAGCCTTGGGGCCACACCCGTGTGCTATCCGGTTCAGCGAAGCACCTTCCGCTGCCAGGATCATGAGGCCGGGTCGAAGTGGAGGGAATGGAGAAGTGGTGAGGGGATTTGGTGGGGGGAGCCTCCAGATGATGATCAGGAGTTCCTGGGTCATTGGATTGCAATCTGGAAACATGTTTACCATTGGGTTTGCAATCGGGAGTCTGTTAAGCAATTCGTCAGATTCTTGAGGAGGTTTGAAGGTTGAGGTCAAAGTGGTTGCCACTTTGCTGCAAGTCTAAGTGACTTGCGCAGTTCACTAGGAACCAAGATGTGTTTCTTGCTTCCTTGAGATGTGGAGATTGCCAGACTACCTGGGATCTTGAGCGCAGGTGGTGCGGTCTGACAAAGCCTTGTCACAAGATAGAGAATAGAGTTCACGAGAAGTTCAAGACACCCATTCGAACTAGAAGTCCGGTCCTACTTAGCCCTTTGTCTCCCAAACCAGGATGTTTGATGCCACTCTCATGTTTGATGCCAGCGACCCAGACCCGGTTATTCCAATTCAACAAACCAAACATGCTTCATTGTTTTTTTCCAAACAGCAACCTGTCACCTACCTAACCTATACATAGCCCTGGCAACCTGTCCCAAACAAAACATGCTTCATTGGTCAAAGACTTCAATGAAGTCCGACCCTCCAAAACCCTTTCGCCTCTTCCCCTCTTCGTGTCCTCTCCGACGTGGAGTCGCCAGGCAACTGACGAGGCGTGGCGTGGCCTTGCGCCGCGACTAGGGATGGGATGTGGGTCGGCCTGAGGAAGAAAAAACGGTTGATTCCGATATAAAAGATACATCTTCCTATACCCTAGGGCTCCAAGTACCTTCTTAGAAGGTGTTTGGGGAGGGTTTAGAGGAGCCCTAGGGATATATTAAAAATATCATCCGGTTGGCGTCTTTTATTATTGGGGCGTATAGGAATCAACATTATACGCCCCAACTTCTGACCTGCCCTGGAAAAGTGCCTCACCTGCAGTTCGCCCCATGGCAAGCACCACTGAACAACACGTGGCTGGCTTGGATTGCCTTGGCACATGGATGCCCATGGGTGTCAAGCGCACAAAGAGCTCAACCGAACTATCCTGAGTAGAAGACACCGCCATTGGTCAAACTTTGCCGGCCAAGCTCCTCACACTGTCAATTGTCATGTTGTACAAACGTGACCAGTGAATATTGTATGCAAACAAGTTATAGACCTGTGCATGTAGAGCTGGGTGGTTGTTTCAGGTATGGCCTTGACTTGGAATGATTGAGCCCACTGACCCTTTATCTTTCCAAGCGGGCAGAGACCACCAACCAGAGACCCGACTGTCGGTGTCAAGATGATCTTTCAGTCGCGAAGGCGCAGCGATGTCTCGATGTCCAGCCCTTTGCAGGTGACCCTGGTACAAGGGGCTTGCAAGCAGTCGTGGCCTAAGAGTTGCGAAGGCAATGAAGGCAACTCGCCCTCCACCCTTTGATTCATCCGCTGGCGCTGGCTTGAGTCTAGGACAATGTGAATTCACCTGCAACCTTTGTTAGCTTAGTGCCATCTTACTGCCGGCTTCCCAATTGGCTCATTTCTTCCCAAAGGCGTAAGGCCACCGCGCGCATCCCCATCACCTGCGTCGCGCCGCGCACCACGAGCACGCATCACGCAGGGTGGCCAGTGGCCTGCGCACCGCTTCCGAGACGCTCGCGCGCCCCTGGGCGCGAGGAAGGGAAGGAAGTGGGTTCTCCATGCCCTTCCGGGGCCCAAGGACCCAAAGGGGTATATAACCCCCTTCAGCAGTTCAGATGAACTGGTTCAACCTAAGGGGATGGGACCGGACGGACCGGACCTCCATGGGCTTTGTTGGTTTGGATGAACTTGGTGGAGACACATCACCAACCAGACAAAAAGATGGACAACGACGGACAACGAGGGCTCCATTGCGTGGTGGTTTTCTGCCCCAAATTCCTACATGGTCCATTTTCATGTTGCAGAACTGCTTTGTAAACACATTATGGCACTGAACGGGGCGGCCATAATTGCTAACCCTGGCCGTTTCGGCGGGTAGGCAGAAATTCTGGCGATCTCAAAAAACCTAGGGATCGCAGAGTCTCCGAGGGAGACCTCAATGCCCCCCTTCCTTTGTACTTGCCCCATGGCACTCCATGGGACTGCCATATTTGCTGGGAAGGTTTGGGCGGGCGCCCACGCCACACCACTCCAAACACCGGCACTGTGCACCCACCTGTCCGAGAGGGGGGTTTGGGTGGTTTTGGCCTACAGTATATTCTATCCAGATGCTCCTGGACCAGAGGCTATTAGGCTATGGAGGGATTGGTCCCTCATATGACGGGTCTGGGATCTCAAATCCCTAGGTTTTTGAGGCACCAACAGGCTGTTTGGAGCGTATATTTCTAGTCCGTGACAGGTCGTTTCTGTCGGGTGTCTCCCCGGGCATTGGACGTTCCAGCCAAGGCCTTGAGCACACGAATCACAGCGCTTCGTCGGCTCTGAAGCAGGCGAAGCCGAAGCCGAGACGGCGAGGTTTCTCTCGGTCGCGATCCAGGGGGTCAAGGACGTCTTTGGGGGTTCTCAAGACCAAACTTAGTTGAACCAGCGGCCAGATTTGTTTGTTTGCCATTGGATTTCGCAAGAGAAAAGCTTGCTGAACCTTTCAACCAGGTTTCGGTTGATTGCTGATGGCCATAGTGACGCTCAGTTGAACGGAATCACATGGAAGTGGATGGCATGTTCCTATCGGGAAACCATGGGGAAAACTTGCGCAAAGACCTCCACTTCCATGTCCATGCTTCGTCAGTCGGAGCAAATCAAAGACTGCTCCGCTCTATATATTGTTTGCATGGGACTCATTCATTGGAAAAGCCTATGAGTGTCCGTGCCAGTTGGTTTCAGAATGTACCAGACCGCAGTCCATGATGCTGCATTTTGGCACCACAAGTGGAATGAAATGGGTCTTTGGTGGCCCTCTAATGTATCTTCAGTGTGTTTCCAAGCCTAGCTTGAGGCTTTTAGACCTTTGGTAAGGCTATATTGAGGCTGAAAGGCACTCTGACATGAACAGCCAACCTGAACGAAGGAACTGACTGACCTCCACACACCCGGCTCGGTCGGAGCTCTCCAGGTGGGTGCCAAGCTCTCCACGCTACAGAGAGCCATCCAAGCGAAGGCCGCGGACGACGCTGAGCGCGGCGCGAGAGGCCAAGTCTCACCCAGACACGGAGTGTTTGAGGTGGTGGTTTGAGGGGTCAAGTGATCGGCAAAGATGACAGACATGGAGGCTTTGGGTGAGACTTAGGAGACTTCGTGATATTTGTCAGGTTTGGGGTTCGTGACCTCTATAGCCTTATATAATCTTATATAGCCTTCAAAGACTGGAAGAAGGGTTGACTGGTTGAGGTGGCTTTGAAGTTCTTGAATGATTGCATGAGAGCTTAGCTGGTTCAGTTTGTGTTTGCGTGCAGGTGGATACTGTCCCAGTTTGGTTAGGTTTCATCACCTTTTGGGCAGATCCAACTGGGTGAGGGTAGGAACAGACACTCCTGCCATGTAACCGAGGGGATGATGGAAAATTCTTCAGTGGATCAGGTGAAACTTTCAATCGTGGTTATGTTGGAAGCCACTATCATGTTCTTGAGTGTTTAGCCCAGGCTGCTCGAAGGCATTTGGCATCATTATGGCCAGTCCAACAGCAGTGATTGATGGGGTCAACCAGGGGGATGAGATGCTACATCCAGTAGCGCTGCCCCATGCTGCAGCAATTCACCAATCAACGCTGAAGACCCCCCAGGTAGGTCACCAGCCCAGCCATATCCCAGGTCACGGGCTCCTTTGAAAGGTCTTTGCACCCTCAGGGCACCTACAGTATAGGGTCCAATAGACCCACCAAACACTTGATTCACCAATCCCACTCCGCTTCATCTGCTGGCTCAGTGCTCCCCGCCCTTCCAAGCTCCTCCTCCACCGGGCTCCGCTCCGCACGGCTCCAGGGCGGCGTGATCCACGAGGCCGTGTCGCCGGCCACCACCGCGCGCTCGGAGCACTCGGACGGAGGCGGTCGGAGCGGGGGACCGGACGGGGCGGACGGATCGAAGGGGTATGGATCTCGTGGTCTTCCAAAGAGTGAGTAGGCGTGGCACGGTTTGTTGTTCCCAAGACGTTTGTTGGGGATCTATATATACCTAGATCTTCAGTCCGGCACTTTTACAGGGTCCGGCGCCGGACTTCCAACTCCGGCGTTTTTCTGGATTTGGTCCGGCGCTTTTTCCAAGTCACTTTATGTGGATTCTCAAGGCTTTGCATTCTTTGTGGTCTGCATTTCTTTGAAGGTAAACCCACTACTGATGCAATGATTGTGTTTGCAAAGTTTGCTCGTTTGCCTGTTCCGCTGATTTCTCATTCCATCGGTTTCAGCATGGTTCACACTGGATCAATCAGATCCGTTTAGGTGATCTTCTAAATGAAATCGGATGAAGCCGGTACAGTGCGATGCACATGTTGAAAGACCCAAGTGGGCGTACCTAAGCTGAAAGAGCATAGGCAAAAATGTACTCCCATTGTTTCAGGATGTCGGGGCGCTGGGATATAGTTCTAGCTGCGCAGGTTTGCAGAGCCTGCCGGACAAGTTTTTTGGGCTGTGGAACATGTGTTGTTCAGAATCTCAATGTTTTGCAGAGAGTTGTCAAAAAAATGGCACGTCGTAACTCCGGCGTAATTTCCCGTAATTCCGGCGTAATTTCCCGTAACTCCGGCGTAATTTCCCGTAACTCCGACGGTTTTTTTTTGGACTGAGTCTTCTGCAGGCTTTGGCTTTGACTTTGAAAAGTTTTTTCAAAGAAGAGTTTTGACAGGAGCCCTGAGTTCTGCTACTTTATTGGGGGGGCCGTCCTGAGGCAAGCTTTAAAGAAACATTAAGAAGCATAAGAATCATGGAGAGCAACCCACTTTGTAAAAAAAAACACTTTAGAGACACGGTTGCAGAGAAAGATGAGTTCATTGCCACATGCTCCTTGGTTTCTTCTTGCAAATATTTGCTTGGGCACAAGTTGCTTATATTTTGTGATGGTTCTGCTCTTAGGCCATTCGGAAGATGGGCGAGGGCAATGGGAACGGGAAGGTTCGAGTGTGCTCCAAAGGAACTACTCGCGGCGCAAAGGCAATTTCCGTGTGTATGATCCAACCTTTTATCATCTCTGTTTTTCAGAATCTTGGATCCGGATGTTTTTTCAGGTCTCCGGCGTTTTTTTCGGAATCCGGCGGAAAATTTTGCCGGATTGAGGTCCGGCACTTTTTTTCCGCCCAAAGGAGGATCCAGGTATATATTATATTTCATTTCCTCTCTTATTTGTATCTACTGTAATTATTTGGGGGGGGTTAGTATATATGTTGATACAATGGAACGTTTGTAACAGGAACTGTTCAGCGAAAAGAAATTTTCATGAAACTTGAAGAGATGGAACAGCAGTATCAGCACATCCTTGAGCAAACCACTGCCAACCTTCAATTAGTTCAAGAGATTAGCTTTTCCTTTTGGGTGTAGGCTGTGCATGGCCTGATCGCTGCGCGTGGAGGCCTACATCCTAAGCTTTTGGCACCTCATCATCTATCCGTGTTTCTTCACCCTAAGTTTACTCGTCAGCCTACAACTGCACCAGCAGGCCATGCACTGCGGGGCCCCTCGGGCAGGGGCAATGCCGGGCGGCGCTTGTCGGAGGAGAAGGCGGGACTGGCGGCGCGTACTGGTGCGCCACCTGTGGCCAGCTTCTACCGAGTTTTTGTTACTGTTGTTTAACAAAGATGTATGTTCGCACGGAGCCCTTGTTGTTGTTTTGACATAGATGTGATGTTAATTAATGTGTTTGTTGTTGTTATGTTCAAAGTCGCACGGACCCGGCAAGACCATGTTCGCAGTGGATGGGTCCGTGGGGGCATTTCGTGAAAGGTCATCGACCCACCAAAACTGTCTCAAACGGGGGTTCCCTTTGTATCCCTGTGCTGGATGCCGGGAACCTGAGTCTCGTTTTTTTTTGGCCCCAGAGTTGAAGAAATTGCTTCAGAGTGTGTAAGAAGTTGGAGCCTTGCAGAAGGAAGATGGTTGATGGTTCATGATGGCTCTAGATGCTCTAGGAGATGCAGCTTTCAAGAAATACCATAAAATACCAACTGGTGCTTGAGAGGGATTAATGCTGAGCTGGTGGATGCTTTTTTACTTTGGAACTTGAAACCATGGGGCTCCCGCTCCGGGAGATCCCGCTCATCATTTGAAGCACCTTTGCAGGTAGCTGCCTTAAAGCTTTTGCGCCTGACCTGAGGGAGCTTTGCACGCGTGTCCTGACTGTTTGCCATGCTATAGCTTGTCCTGAAGAGTTCCAAGAAGGTCGTCGGACGATCTGAAACATCCACCTTGATAGATGCAAGGAGAGGATTCACAGGGCATGCCATGGCCTTTGCTGCCTCCCGGCAGCTCTTCATTAAGAGCACTATGCTTCACCGCTCCGGGTGGACGAAAACCACTGCTCAGTGGCCCAGTGGACGAAAGTGACGAGTTCAAGCTTACTGGAGGGCTTCGACAGATCACCACCTCAAACAAGCCTGTTTCTGGCGGTTTCTGGGTGAACCCCCATAGCTGGCAAGATGTGTATGTGTTTTACTTATATCCCAGTTTATATCCCTATGGATCCACATACCTTCTCAGGTACGGTGATTGGAGGCTATTTATGTAGGCGCCAGCAGGACCCAAGTACCTTCTGAGAAGGTATGTGGATCCATAGGGATAGAAATGCATTTTTTTTCCCCCAGCTACCTGGAGATCCAAGAAAATCGGTCAAAGATTGTTGATCAATCTGATCACTTGGGGCAGCACCTCCACTTACTATATGGCTGTGAGTCAAAACTTGGAGCCAGCCGTTCATTTTCGGTTAAATCGGTGTCACGCCCCGGTGCCATGACTCACAGCCATTGGCCTTTGTTCACCACGTTGATCCACCCTCATGGCCTCCAAAGCACTCTTGGTTCGATGGATGAAATCAGGGACCTCCAAGACCACCGTACATGACCCCTGCGGTTCCGGAGGGTACTCAGGATGTTTTGCAACCCTAGCTTGGGACCCCATTCCCCATTCCTGAGCAAAGAGTGAAGAGATTGCTGAAGGGTCTGAAGAGGGTAGTGCTGGGCTGGAGAGGCCGGCGAAGCAACCTCAAAGCCAACCCAAGCAATGCTGTCTTCGTTGCGGCCCATGCTGTCTTCGTTGGGCCTGGATGCATCACCCCCCCAAGACATGGATCGTTAAGACGCTTCAACTTCACATGCGGGGGTTGATATACCCTAGGGATCCAGTCGTACCGAACAACCCTACATAACCGTGTCGAACACATACACCGTACCTGAGAAGGTACGACTGGATCCCTAGGGATATAATCAAGAGTCTACACTAATAGCACATGTTGTCAGGGTGAAGCGTGTTGACGTTGCTTTGGATAGCCCACATGTTGGGGCTAAGATGGGCTAAGAACGGTCCAACAGCGTCAAGCTGAGCCTCTCGTCACTTCCGCCGCTCGGCAGCCGTCGTGAGTGACCCCTATGTGTTGGTGCCACGAGTTCGTGGCACAGAAGCCAATCATTCTCTGGCTGGACGTTTTTTCGTCAGCCTCCGGGCTGTCAAACCGCAGTGTCGTTTCAAAGTCTTTTGGTTCCGTCAACTGGCCCGAGACAAGCACTCGATCGACCCCAGAAGCACTTCCATGCTGATTGACGTTAAAAGTCTCAGGATGCCTCACCTAAGTCTCACCTAAGTCTCCAGCAACGTGGAAGTTCCAAATCGCCATGTTCCATTTCTTTTCATTAAAAGCCACTGGCTCCACCCTATACTCATATGACTGCATGAAAGTGTAGTTGTAGATGAAAACCCTAACACCCTTCTAGAGCTGGCTTTGGCAGTCCAGGCCCGGAGGCCACATGTCCACATGTCAAGCCGTGCGGCGCCGCACCGAGCTGTTAATCCTTTGGAGTCTCCCAAAAGGGACGTGGCGGTGTGGTGCGGCGGTGATGTATACATCACGACGTCGGGTGGGAGTGACGATGGACACGGAGGGCCTAGGGCCTAGGGGCAACAAGTAGCCCAAGTGTAGTGGTATGCATGAGGTGGTTAAATGCTATACCCATGTTTGACGGGGTGTCATGAATCCAAAGTCTCTACACTCTGGTGTGCCCCACTGACAACAAGCTCCCATACCTTCGCCCTCCGCACGAGGACCACTCCCTGCATTACAGACCTCGACGTTTCTCGGGTTTTTCTTTGGGGAGCTTTGACGGGTGGTCTCTAAAACTTCTGGCAGAGAGATGAGTTTTGTCTCCAAAATCGATGCCCCCAGGAAGCTTTTGTGTGTTTTGTTTTGTTTCTCTCTCTCTCTCTCTTTGTGTGCGTGTGCTTTTGTATGTTTGTTGTTCCAGTGCAAAAAAAAATACAGCTACCATCAAAGTGGACCAGAGGCTTTTGCAGCCTACAATAGAATCTTATTGTCAGACCAGACATTCTGTGCTTTCTCAGCCTCACATACCAACGACATACCATGGGATGTACAAACAAGGCCAGCCAAGCACTTCGAACACATCACGGAACGCATCACATTCGAAGTGAAGAATAGCCTTTGGGACGGACGATGTTCCTTACAAAGCAGGCCTAGAGTTTTATCATGGTTAAATCCATGTTTGATCTATGCGTTTATGTTTTCGTTCCCTCACCCTCCATGTCATAAAGACAATATAGATCAAACACGATTAAAACATGATGAAATTCCACCCTGCTTTCTAAGGAACATCATCTGTCTCAGAGGCCTTACTAGGCATTGAACGTGGCATTTCTTCACACCGGCCGCTGGCCTTGGCACCGGTGTGACGGTGATGACGTGTTTGGGCACCGGGTCGGGGGGGCAAACCGGGTCGTTGGCACCGCAGGTGGCGCAAATCAGCGAATGGACCTCCCTGTGGCCCATCGCCGACCGTGACCCGATGAGAGACCGGAGGGCACCGGTGTGGTGAACGGCGGGATCCGGACCGAGGTGTGGGCAGCGCATCATGAAGCTTCCCTATGGAAGGTGCAGAAACACATGGTGTTTGTTTCAGCTGGCAAAGCCTCGTGGTATTTCATATGATGTTTGTTTGGTACCATTTGATTTGGAGAGAAGCGTGATGATTCGAAGGTTCATTCAGCTGATTCGAGGGACACTCTGGGGTTATTGGACATCAATTGCCTATATTTGCCTACTACCTTTGTCATCCTTTGCAAATCTATATACTGTAAAGGTAATCGATGTTTCATTGACCTTTGGCTTCCAAGTGGGCTGGTGAAGGGCTTCAAAACCCACTTGAGATGACTACCATGAGTTTTAGGAGTAGTGGATAGTAGTGGTGCATATGATTTGCAGTGAGGGTAGAAGAGTCTCTCCTAAGATGTTCATGATTGTTCTTGGTCTAGGTAGTAGTTGCGCCCTTTGGAGTCCATCCGACCTGCACCTCCCCCTCCGACCTGTCGCTTGCCTATCTAGCCTTCTGAGTCGTCGAGCTTCATGATGGCCTGTTGGCCATGAGCTTTCGACAAAGCGCGGGTGCCAAGAGCGAGCGTACTGAAGTCCTTGCAGAGCACCCGAAGAGGTGACCTACCCTGGACCCTTCACTGACTCCCTTGCAACATCTTACAATGCAACATCCGCCCTCTCATAAGAACAGTTGGAAAATAAATGAAACTAATCATATCACATACCAGAATACTTTGCGAGGTGTATTTATAGTGTTTGTATAGCTCACCATTAGCTAACACCGAAACTTCGGCCGGCGGTCTCTCCCCCGGTCTCTCTCTTTGCGGCGTTCTCCCGCTCAATGACACCTTCGGCCCTCGGGCGTCCCTTCGGCCCTCGGTCGAGGCCATGAAGTGAAGCTCTTCGATCCCAGCAACGCCACGGTGCCCTGGGTGCTCTACGGCACCTCGGCGAGCGAAGCCTCTGGGGTGGTCTGACCATGGGTTCGTGGCCTGCTTCACCGGGGAGGCGGCTTAAGCCTGACCCTGGACATGTGGCGAAAAGGACCATGTGAACAAAGGGTCCAAGATGGGCCAGGAATGAAGTTCCCAGCGGACACAAGGACTGAAGATGAATCTCCTTCGCCACGATAGTCTATTTGACATCTGCTCCTCCTTCCCCTGTCGACAACCAAACAAGAGTTTGAAAGCTGAAGTGGTTGTAAACCATGATTGACTCTTCTAATTATACCAGGACCCTCCTGTCGGGGTGCCCTGTCTGGAAGCCTATACAGTAGGTAGTGTGGGTTGTCCATTGGACACCCCAACAGGAGGGTCCAGGTACCAGCAGTCACAAAGGTGTGCTAAATGGAGGTTAGGGTGCCCATTATCCACTGACTTAGGGACCAAACACCACCCCTTTATGACTCCTGGTATATAGTGCCTTTGTATATATGTTTCTTCTCTTCCTTGGCAAGTCATCCCGGCGTCGACCCAGATCACCTCTGCCAGATTCCCAGGTCACACGGCCGTGGTCACCGCTTTTGCCGAGTGCGGCGATGGGCGCTTGGCGCGGAGACCCGACACCCCGCGTTGGTGAAGGCTGGCCATCCTAGGAGGCCAAGGGGGGCTTCCAGACGTCATGACAGCATAGATATGCATAGATCATAGATCGATCATAGACTCATGACCCTCTAAAAACAGCTACTGTACCTACCTCCTACCCCTTGTTCCGAGGTACCCGACTCTAGAGATTTCCAAGGTCTGTTTGAACCACTCAAGCCCGGTGGCCCACACCTTGCCCGTCGCGCCTCACGCCGGCGGTCGCCGCTTTCCCAAGGCGACGGGAGGTGCGGATGGTGTGCTCCGCGTGTGGGAGAAGCGAGTTTGGATCGAGGAGGATTCTCCTAAGGTGCGGAACGCCGGTTGGCCTGGTCGCTTGAGGAGGTGGGTAGGACGTGACAGATCCACCCTAATATAACACCTCTCCCCTTATGTCGACTTCGTGAAGCTTCTTGAGTGTGCAACGTACATTTCTCATTTTTCCCCGGTGATGGAGCACGTACGGGTGATGGAGCATCGCATTCCATCGATGCAGAGGAGAAGCCCGAGCTCACCTTGCAGCAACTGGCTGCCACTTCGGCAGCTTGGCCGACAGGGTCCGACGGACGGCCACGGGTAGGGCGGAAGGATGAGGTGCCCCATCAAAGCAACTTAGCTTAGCTGAAAGGTTGCCAAGTCTTGGAGACAAGGGCTGAAATCACCAGGCACCAAGCAGTCTATAGCAAATAGTTCATAATGTAGAACTCATTGATTACTATATTTCAGCCCCCATATGAAGAGGTTGTTCCGTTCAAATGGAGGCATTTTTATATACCAATCAAGAATCTACATTATGTGGAAACTTCTGGAAGGAAAGCCAAAGATGAACAACAATCATGAACAATTTTACACATCAGTGTCGCAGTGGACTTCTCTACACCATCTAGATGTCCAAAATGGGTTCCAGGCAGACCGTGCAGTGCGCCGCCCAGGATGGTGCGGCACCTCCGGAGTTGGCTCAAGAGGTGTGGGGCTTTGGGGACAAAACACCAAGTACCAGCATTTGCAAGCTCTTTACATGCTTTGAAGCATTCAAATATATAGTATATGTGTGAATGAAGCATGTTTTATGGCTTTCATGAGTTGAATGAACAAATTCCGCCACTATGTAGGACTGAACCCTGCATCATTTGCAGCGATCCGTTTTGCTCGAACTGGGCCTTGCTGGTGAAATCCTGAGGGTCCTATAATACACATAATGTTTTTGTTATTAATGATGTTTGGATGTAGTTGGAGGTATGGTAGTTGATCAAAAGGTCGACATAAGGCCTAGGTTCATTGAGAGCCTATGTCCTATGTTGTTCGCAACAGTTTTTTCGAGTTTCGCGGAAAGCTCTTGGAAATTCATAGAGATCTTCATCTCCAGTTGCTCTCTCGAGACAGCTGTGGAGACAGACGTTTTTGCATCAGACACCCGAATTGCCAGGCATGGTCTGCAGATGCCAAACCCGGAGTTTGTAGCATGGCCAGGACCTTTGACAGGAGAGGGCCATCGACTGAAGACTGAGTGAAGAATGATTAGCTTTCAGGGAGCAAATCAGGTGTTTATTGCGCTATTCTGCCATGCGATGGCATACCAAGCATTGGTTGCTCCAAAGGTGCTTGAAGCACATCCAATCAATCTCAAGGCATGTCAGGTTGTAAGCATGCATTAATTTATATAGGTTCTTCCTTGAGTTTGGCTGAGCTGCACTTGCTGCAGCAAGGCCTTCTATGCACACCATCAGCAGGCAGGGAGCATCGGTCAAAGGTACAGAGTGAATGCGAAGGCATGTGAAGGCACATTTGTTTGTGAGAAATCAGAAAGTGGGTACGTTTGGACCTGTGTTTATGGGGCATTATTCACATTCTCTAGGGTACTTGAAGTCGAGTGCAGGCACTGTACGCCTTCGGTTTGTGCCATGTACGCCTCCCGCGCATTGAGCGCATGCCGAAGCCGACGCGCATCCAGGCTCAACGTGCGGAAGCTGCAGTACTGCAGCTGCGTGTGAGGGGCTCAAGAGGTGTAAGCCGATGCCCGGCCTGGCCAATGCAGTTCTTTGATTTATTCATTCAAACGAGAACCCTTCAGGGATGGGGCTTCCAGGTTCTTGGAAGGTCCAAAAAATGCTATATTGCAGCATTTTGGTGCCACCTTCATTTTTTGACGGACATTTTTTAAATGTATATTATAAATCTTTGGCCGAAGTTCTTTGGTTGACAGAAGGGGATGTTGTTTTTGCTGCAGGCTACGCTTGCGCTCACGTGTTGCCCCTGCCCTCACTCCAATGAGGTTTTGGTGCATAGCGCGCGGAACTTGCCTAAGGCGCCGTGGGCTCCTCGTGGCGGGTGCCCATGAAGAAACGAACAACTCTCCGAGTTTTTCGAAGGTTTTGCTTAGGTTTTCTTGTTTCTATGTTCCCTGTTGCCTGGGAAGTCCATGGCAAATGCCTTTCTGGGAAATACGAAGTCCGCAAATCCCTGATCTGGGGGAATATGTGTTCTTTGTCCCTTTCCCAAATAGACCGCAAGTCCAGACCGCATGGAAGTGGAGCAAACCCCCCAGCTGTTTCATCATCGTTCTCCGCCATGACGCGGCTTGGAGGTGGAGCTCCCAAGCGAAGAAGCGGAGCGGCGACCATCAGGATCACCCAATGTGGATAAAAGGAGAGAGCAAATCACGAGTTCTTCTTTGCTTTAGCTAGTGCATCCGGTGCGATTCGGCTAGCTTTCGACCTCCTCCCCCTGGCCTCAAGTGTGCTCCTTCCCAAGTAAGAGCACTTTGGCAATTTTTTGGGGTGGATATTTACTGAAAAAAGCGCCACTCCAAGCATGGAGAGTGTGCTTGTTTGGGAGACTTCTTCATTGGACGCAGGCAGACTCCTCACGCTTGCGAGTAGCTTGCAGCTTGGCAGCGAAGAGCTTTTGGAGGGACTAAAGCTAAAGGATGAATCCTGGCAGGGGCTGGGTGGGTCACGTCTCATATGTGCCATGCATGCCATGCGACCAACAATCTCCATACTTGCTTAGGTCAGGAACCATTTATCAAGATCTCCCAACAACACTTTTCCACGATGTTTTTGGCTTCCATTCACCGTGCTATGCTGCTATGTCATACTCTCAACAGCCCCAACAGGAAAAACATCAAGCCAAAGCCCTCAGGCTCCAGTCGTACTTCCTCAGAAGGTCTGACTGGACCCTCCTGCCACCCACCCCAGTCTCACGTTCGAAATGAAGGAAGAAGAACCCCCCCGATACTTGGACCTTTGTAACTGTGGAGCAGCTTCAGTCACAGGGGCCCCACACCAGGCCCCACCATGGACTTGAGGTAGCCTGGTGGACTTGAAAGAAGAGACGCCTGCGCGGACGGAGAGCAGCAGGACGGCCGCCGCGCCGCCAGCTTCCGGGTCCGTGCGGCTGGGGGTTTGGATGGGTGGTCGCACCCATCGGGCCCGGTTGAAAGGCCAATGATATTTGCATTGGCTGTCCAAGGGGTTCGTAAAGGACCTTCGCTGCAGCCGACCAAGTCAGAGCGCCTTTTGAAAGGTTTGTAGTATTAGTATGTAGCCTTGCAAGAATCTCCAAGTTGGAGTTACAAGAAATAACTCAAATAAGTCATTCAGGGTCATTTACCTAGAAACCTTTTGACCTCAGGTGAAAACAGACAAAGACCCTGTTTGGAGGCTCCCAGGCACAAGTCCGTGGTAGGGCCCCTCCCCAGCGAGACGCACCAGGAGTGGCACCTGGAACGAGACGCTGACGGTGCCCTTCCGCAGGCGGAGAACACTTGCGCCGGAGCCGGATTTGTTGAGGGAAGCCTAGCGAACACCGAGTCGGGATAGATAAGGCAGAAAGAAAAAGGGTGCTGAAGAGGCATGTTTGGGGCATCCAAAAGGCCCGGTAGAGGCAGATTGAGATCAAGATGCTGAAGAGGGGTTTTTAAACGCCAATTCAGTGAAAGAGGTTGTCTTTTCAGAACCTGAAGGGGTCAGGATGTGCCTGCAGGCGATATGGACTGACCTTCTCAGCTGAACTCCGAGGCAGAAGATCGGAGCTAAAGAGGAGCAATGGCCTCAGATGTGCCTCAGATGGGTTCCCAAAAGGTGTGATTCTAGTTGTAGCCAGTGGCCAAGGCTTCTTGCTTTGAGATCTCTTTGTCACGAGAAAATATGCTTTTGTCGACCTTAGTTTTTGTTGCAGTTCTCTTGACTCAAGCTAAAGAGTGGAATACCATTCATTGACAGTTCTGAGAACAATCTTCACAATTGCATCGTTATTTTTTATATAGTCGTATGGTTCAAGGGGATGTCCCAAGCTCTTCAATGACTCTTTTGTACCGGGCATTTAGTTTACGACACTTTCTATTTGGATTATTTGGACGGGTTTAGATGGATTAAAGCCCTATAGCTGGTGGAAGGGGGTTTGCATTGCGTCACGACTCGAAGTGCACGGCAGGGAGATGAAACGAGGTTTCTTTGCTTTTAGTGCCAACAGGTGTCCAGTTATCCGAGCGAAACATGACATTCTACATGGACAATGCCCTAAGATGCTGCGCCTGAAGTGATGTTCCAACAACTTTGGCTGAACTGATGCCCCCCCTTCCAGATGCCAGATGTTTTCATGGTTTTGGTGTTACTTTCATCAGACAGGTGTTCACGAGCACCGCACCGGTGTGGCCAATATATGCCGGTCTTTACTTTGATGCAGTGAACACGCCCTGAAACCTTCACGGCTACGTGGATGGGAACATGTTACACCGATTTAGACCATGAAAAGCCTGGAGCCTCTTTACCAAGCAGGTGTTGAGTTAAACCCTTGGGTCACTCCTTCTACCGAATGTAGTTTGATTGGTTCCTATATACTTGGCCGTGGACGGTCAATGTTTGCCAAGGACCTTGCCTGTCAGCCTAGTTCATTTGGGTACACCTCCACATTTCTTCAGAACATGATTTGTGCAAACAATTTTAGGCTTGGCTTATAGGATGATCTGGATCGAATTGCAATCTTCTTGACATAAAATCCATGAATCATGAGCTTGCCTTTCGATGGCACGTAGTTGCTTCCGTAAGGAAGCAGCTGGTAGACCTCATGGCCCATCCGTCGTGCACGACCTGTTATCTCCTATGTCAACATGACGTCATGCACCCTGCGCCGCCCTTGCCGTGCCTTCCTTCTCGAGCCTGGGATGGCCAGGAGGGGCCCAAGGAAATGACATGGCTTTCGGATGGGTCCAATGGAAGCGAAATCAAAGCGAAATCGGTTCGAAGACCCCGAGGGTGGCAGCGGCAACCACAGTACTGTTTACTACCTAATTCTTGGTTTTTCATGAGTGCTCCTGGCTTGCTCGGGTCTTTTTTCCTTTTGCTTTGCTGGGCTAACATGTTCTCATATATACTGGATCTGGAAGAAGATCCACCCAAAGCCTTGTGTAAACTTGTCAGCACCACCCTTCTATCAACTTTGCAGCCAAAGAAATCAAGCTGAAGCCAGCTTGGGCTCAGGGTATGACATCACCCAGTCTCATCAGTCCAAGCATCCTCGCCGGGCCGCGACGCTGGCCCACGCCCAGCCAATCCATCGTGCGCCGCCAACGCCCCACGCCATGCCGGTGTTTTGCGGCCTCTTGGCTGTGCAGTTTGCTGTGCAGCCATACCTCACCAGGAGACCGATGGATGGGAGTGGAGAAGTATCATGGGTCTTAATGGACCATGACTTGGTTTTGCGGTCGTTGGAAGCACATGGCCAAGGAAGTTCGAAATCTCTCTACACTCCCTGAAATCATCCGGTTCAGTCTGACATCATCCGGTTAGTGGAGTGAGTTCACCATTTGTTTGGTACGATTTTATGGCCTCCTCCCAGTTTTCGGGACATTGAAGTGGTTCTGCATGGAAGGTTTGAAGCCCGTGGACATGCCCAACGCCAAGAAATAAGGTGCTTTTGCCTCCATCCCGCCGTTTTTTACTTGGTGTTCTTTTGTTTTACATTTGTTTGCTTTTTGTATGTTCTATTTGTTGGACTTCTGGTGTATGTTGAGTTTGTGTATTTGGCCTGCTTTGGTGGAATGCTGAAACACAACAACATGCATTTTGGCCAGTTGCTCCTGCCAAATAAAAGCATTCCCAAGACACAAGCCAAGCCAAGCCGCTGGCGCCATTGGCATTTGAAAAGCCATCGGTTTTCCCAGGACTTTTACAGATGGCCTCGATGCAGGCGCGAAACCGCCCCGTTTCGATTCGACCGTTGGGAAGACGCACAGACCGAGGATGATCGGACCGGAGACCCGGAGACATGGAAGAAGGATCGATCCATAAGGAGTTATAGGAGTTCCAGCCTTTTCCAAAGCCAAAAGCAGCCTTTTCCAAAGGCTTCCCCGTGAGACCAGGACCTGCTACTATATATATATATGGATATATAATACCCTGGGAGTCCAAGACCATGTTTAAAACGGTCTGACTTGGTGATCCGAAAAGGACCTTCCTTTACTTGGGTGGTGCCTACAATAGTCGAACTGGACTTCTAGGATGTATCTATGGCTTTCCCCATGAAAAGGACCTGTTTCAGCCCCTAGTCGAATAGAAAGGCCCCTAGTCGACGTGTTCAGCCCCTAAGACGGCCGGCCTTTTCAGCCCTCCGGACCGGACCAACACTATGGCTGGGTGGTTCCCGAGTCCTGAGTCGCAGGCGCTTGTGTGGCAGCGGTGGAGGTTTTAAAGCTTCTCCTGTGCTGTCTATGCCTCCGGCTCAGCCACTGGGAGACAGTGGCAGGGGTGGTATAGCTGGCATGGGAGGGTCAGAGAGGCCTAGGGGGGAAAGGGGAGACTGTGCGAAAGTAGGCGCTTTTTTGGCATAGTTTTGTGGGATCACTTCTGTAGAGTAAAGAGTTCTCCTTGAAAAAAAATCTATCTGAAACAGATCAGTGGAAGGACTGTGAAGCCTCGCCCTAGCAGGGCATTTGGACCCATAGTAACAGGGATGTTGAGTCGCTGAGGTTTGTAGTTGGTCACCCTGATGTCACGGAAGCAAGGGGGGTTCAGCAAAAGCACAAGCTTGAAGGGACTTGAACGGGGCATGACGGTGGCGACATGTTTGGAGCTATCAGACCTTGTTTTGTACTGGACAAAGAAGATATCAAACATGAATATAATAGCATCAACTATCGGACATGTTTGTGGTGACCGTTATTAACTTGAAGATACTATCCCCCTATATTCAGACATCCATGTTTTGTGGGACTATGTATTCAGACATGCCCCCTATATGGATGCTATCCCCCTAATATGATGGATCATTATGGATCATTGGTGGCATATATGGATGTGACAATCAGACATCTCAGACCTTCCGATCAGGACATGCCTCGAGTCCACCAGCTTGGAATTGGCGGCGCAGCAGCGAAGAGATAGCTGTTGATAGCTGTTCAGTTGCTGACCTTGCTGTACACACATGTACAACCATCCACTAACTATCAAGCAATGATTGTTTGCACCTGTGACCGTAGACTCTTGATGTACTTTCATGTGCAATCATCATCCACTGACTATATCAAGCAACTATATAATTATTTGCACCTATGATAGTGTTCTTGGCCTGCATTCAGTAGATCACCTGTGAACGTAGACCTTTTGATAGTGTACAATTCAGTAGATCACCTCTTGATCACCTGTTCACCTGTTCATTCAGTAGATCACCTGAAAGATCCACTTTCATTGGTGGATCATCGCCTTGTGGCTGGTGGTGGGCAGATGTTTGCCTGCACAGCTCGCGCAGTGCAGCTGCAGCGCTGAGGACCGGCCTCGCAGGGGCTGCTGGCCCTGCAGTGCTTTACGCTGCTTGGAAGCAGTAGGGGTTTGACATCCCAATGTTCACTGTTGTTGTTGTTGTTGTGGTGGTTGTGTTTGTTTGTTTGTTTGTTTGTTTGTTTGTTTGGTTGTTGACATTTGGATGACAGGTTTCCACGAATTCATCAGCAGAATGGCTACGTCGAAGACTGTCCAGCCCTTCGAAGGGAAATCCACCCAACCCAACCGGCCATGAGGTCTTCGCCAACATGGCGGGCACCGTGGCGAGCAAATCCATCGATGCTGTGACGTGCAATGTGATCAGTCAGACTCTCGGTCCGCGGCCATGAGGAGATAAGGATGTGGTCCCGTAGTAGTTTGGGACGGGCTTTGGGAGTTGGAGGGGAAGGTCTTCGAAGAGGTTTGCAGTTTCATCACCACTCCCAACTCAATGGTTAATGGGGTGCGGGTATGTGGTGGCTAGCCATTTTCTCCTAGCCATCTATAGTTTTGCAGGTTCCAAGATTGGCATAGATCCTCCTAGATCTATTGACGCCCGACTGTCAGGTCATCATATCGTCAGGTAACTCTGGGTCGGGACCAGCAGTTCCATGGAGCTGGGTGCCAAGCTGGGAGTGGTTGTGCAAATTGGGGGGGTGAACCTGTCAGAACTCCACTCACATGATTACGGGGTCGAACAAAACCTTTTCTTTGGAACTGCTGGTGTGTTTGTATTGGACTGGCATATTTACATACATCGGAGTTCATCGGAGTGGTTGAAATATAGTCAATAGGTAAATGTTCCAGTCCCATCGAGTCTTTGACAATCAAGCCAGGGACCATGATTGGGGTCAATTTTGCCGGCCATTTCGTCCCATTCCATGTACATAGTGCTCGGGAGAAGGCAATACCTCGAGTTGATAGTGCGAATGGACTCGAGCTTGTTCTGGCTGCCACCATAAAAGCGAGCTGATCAGAATTAGACCAGCAGAAGTCCTCATGCTCCCTATGGATGCACGTAAGTATACCCTCTAAAAGGTGATTGGAGACAGTGTGATTGAAAGGCGCCATTAAGCACCATGAAATGCTAGAGGGGTACCAGGGGTACAGGGTGGATTGATGTGTGCTTCAGTTCCCTGACCAGTTTTTATATGCCAGCCCCACACTTTGGAAGCATGCTAGCAGGCTGACCATTCTCACGGAACGACCCTTGTTGGTGCATTTCAATAGGATTCCAATTCAGAAGATCCCGCAACCACTGGGCTTTTAGTCTACATAGTCTACATTCCTTCTTCCAGATGGTCGAACTATACGTAGGGTCTGCCCGACTCCCACATTCAGTGATGTCGGTAGCTCTCGCAGGCTCTCCCAAGCCCCAGCTTTGAGGACAAAGCTCCTCTTCACAGCGCTCCTCGCAGTGACCACGAAACCCATTAGCGGGCGAAAGTGGGCACCTGGGTCGCAGGGAGGAGTGTGTGGATGAAGGGAACTGGCAGTTGGAGCACGTCACAACACTGGAATGTACTGGGATCTATGGCTTCCATGCAAGACTTGGGGCTTCATATTGGGTTGAGCCCTCAGCGGGATAAGAGGCCCAAAGACTACTAAGATTTGTATATTATTGCGCTATGTCATTTGATGTGATGACGCAGGTGCCCTCAACTAAGATCAACTCAGTGCAAGTTGGGTCCTATGTGGTGGGGCGGCCAACTATATTTAGATCCGAAGTGGATCAGGATCACACTGCCCCTTCACCCCATTGTACTCATTTGTGCATGAATGTGCACTCGGCTAGCTAAGTCTTTGGTGATCTTTGGTTTCGAAAAATAAAATGAATCTCAATGCATTCTCCCTGAACGCCGAGATCTAATTGTTCATCATTGATCAAGAGCTCAGCAACGTGGAAGAAGACACCAAGAAGACACCAACTTGGCGCAGTTGACCTTCACTTCAAACAGGTAAACAGGTTGGGGGTCCATCTCTAGATGCGGATTCAGCACGGGAACGGTGTCATGGGGTGGTTCCACCCTTTGTTTCACCCCATGGGCGCCCCTTGGCGAGGTCGGCATCATTGTGATCCTCTTGGCCTCCGTACTTACGGCGGCCGACAGCGATGGCCAGGCAGCACAGGCGGCAGCTGGGTGGAGTGCAAATCCACGGCTGACCCAGGCTGAGGTCGTCCATGACCATTCTTGTCCCAGCTGCCCTGCAGCCATCCCCACCCAACTTGGCACCGGACAACCGCCACTGATTCCATATCATAGGAAGTCACCAGAGTCACCAGCTTACTTCAGTATCCTGCACCATCCACCAGCAAAATGTCACCTGCATGTGCCTGTGCTCCTCACCTGGATGTGCCTCGTCGCCCGCCGTGAAGACACCGGGCGGAGGCGTATTGGATCGGCACCGCTGCCGCCTTCGCCTCCGCCATGGCCTCCGCCGTGGCGGCCGTGCTGGCGGAGCGCGCGCTGCTGGAGGGCCGCGATCCGTGCCTTGGGGGACTGGAGGGAAGACCGACGGGACGGAGCAGGTGAGAGGAGGAGCTCAGCAAAAAATCTCAACCACCTTGGCAGGTGAGGAGTCTCGGAGGAGTATGAGTATGAGTACAACCACCTGAGGGAGAGACCGAGATCTGCCAAGATCCGAAACTGCTGAGAACCACCCGGAGGATTTGAACCACGTTATCACTGCTATGGGGCTGGAGGTTGCTGGAGGAGGGGGCGAAGCCTCAGGTCGTTCTGGGGGCATCCATACTGCCCATTACATAATTAAGCTATATTAAGCTGAGGAGGTCAAGGAGGTCAAGGAGCCAGAGGGAGTTCCCCACTTTGTGGCTACAGGAAGTCGATCTAAGATTATCTAAGGATTAGAATCTTTAGAGTCCCTGCCATGTTTGAGGGTAATTTATCGAAGAATGTTTGGGAGTGCCTGCAGGATGTTCAAGTGGGTCCAATTCGATACCTCGCAAATTCTCAAGTCTTTAATGACCATGCACAAATTTAAGCCCCCGGTGAGATGGGCCTGGTGCTTCTCCCCCTACCGAGGCTGGTTTACACCGCAGAGCTCTCCCTTTGGGGGCTTTTCGCCTTGCCACTCGGCCAGCCAGGGGAGTCCTTCAGGTTGAATCCACCATCAGACGATTGACCGCCCGAAGAAGACCCTCCCCCTAGATCTCCAAGTACCTTCTCAGAAGGTGGGACTGGGGTAGGTGCCAGGGTCCAACTAGCTTTTGAGGAGGTACGAGTCCGAGTCCTAGGGTCCAAACATGTTCCAAAAATAACCTTCCTGCTTCCTGGCAGCAGCTACGAATTCCGAATGATCTGCATCCAACCTCCGGAGACTCGTCTGCCCGGTCGTCCGCTCTTCGCGCAGTCTGGTCGTCCGGTCTTCGCGCAGTCTGCCCGAAGTCAAATCCAGTCCCATGGATTCGTGTGGAGGGCCTGGGCAAGTAGCAAGGGGAGGTCGAAGAGTACAGGCTCTGACTTGGGGGTCTGTTTGGGGCCCAAAAGGAAGGTTGGAGGAGGTTGGAGGACCTTTATATGGCTCAAGGAGTCATAGGAAGCGTTTGAGGCATGGCAGAGTTCGCCCTCCGGTATTAGGCCATGTATTCGGCCATGGGAGGCCGAAGACCAACATGGGTGCGGAAGGGAACAGTTGCCGCTGCCATTGGCTGGAGGGCTTCACTTTGATTGCCCGTAGTGACCTTGGCACCCAGCCTGTTGGCAGATAGATGTTGTTTGGCGCCGGGGGCCACAGGCGGCTTGCACATCACCTCAGCCACATGGCTCTAGCAGGTGCATGGCTCTTGCAGCATCTTGCAGCCTCAGAGGTCCCCAGCTAAGTCTAGATTAAAGTACAAACACCAAGTACCAACAGAGGTTGAATGACCCGAACTAGACTATCCCATAGGTACCCCAGTAGGGTCCTGTAAGGTCACTTAACCTGTTTTGGTAAGTATAAGCATGACATGAATCACGCAGCACCAAGCACACCTATAGTCACTTCTGAGAGTCACATTTGAGTCAAGGACGCTGGGATGTGATTGAAACTGCAAGCAGGCCGCACGCAGTTGCTTGATTCAAGAAGTCCCACCACCCACTTGCCACACTAAATTGGAACATGGATTTCTCGTCAACCAGCACCGCCCTTTTCGGGAGGTGATTGGATAGTGATATACCCAAATGCCATGGAAGATCTCGCCCCTCCCGAAAAAGAGGACCCTTTGTAGCCTCGGAGCGGCGCGACTTTCGGCCCCCGCGACTTTCGGGCGCGCGGCGCGCTGAACGCGCGCTGAACGGCACGAATGGCCGCGGCCTTGCGTGTGATGCACTTGTCTGGGGAGCTGGTGGCACAGTTGAGCGCTAGCCAGCTGCTGGAGCTGCTCATCTGAGTCGTTCATCAGAATCTTCTTTTGTTTTCGAAATCACTTTTGGCATCAGAATGCACCGTACTCCTCGGATGGGATAGGCTGGGTCACTTAGGTGGATATAGGTGGATCACATCCTACTGTAGCAAACTGTATGTGGCTAGCAGCTAGCAGGATCCCCGTACCTAGCAGGATCCTATGTGATTTCTGCGAACTTCAGAACTTTCACCTAGCAGGATCCCGTATACCGTATACCTAGCGCCATCCTTCGTAGCCAGGATTTTTCCCTGGTTTTCCTTAGTTACCACACTCCCTGAAATCATAGGTGAGTGGAGTGAGTGAAGACCATTTGTTTGTAGAGGAACATGGTCATCCATTCAGGGCCATGGTCCCTGTAGCCAAGATTGATTTCAGGGAGTGTCAGTTCAAACATCAAATAGCTTCTGAAGGCTCCGTGATAAGGCACGTCCGTCCGTACTGGCCTACCTCTTCGGCAGTGCAGAGTCCAGCCATTTTTGACGTGCGGGCACACTCTAAACCCTGGGAAACGATAGCCAACAACCCAACAAAAAAGCTCAAACGTCCTATCAAAACAGAGGTGAAATAGTCCAATTCTGCTTTCAAACTTGGATGTCATGTAGCTATACGGCTACACTTGGGTGAATCAGATGACCTACAGATCCCAACTTCACTGGATCACCTACGTCTTGGGTGGCCCGAACGTCACTGAGGCTAGGGTCAATGACCCACTTGAAGCGACACTTAGCTTCAACCCTGGACGTTCCTCGGATAAAGGCTGCCGTGGCACGGTTCGTATGCAACACATCATGGCGGGTTTGTGTGGAAAGTATATGCAAATGGTTAGACACCTGCTCTTCTTGGATGGCGGGTTGCTTCCATGTTCTTTGGAGTTGTTTACTATTTTGGAGGTATAGACTCTAGACGAATGATGTGGACCTGGATTGATTCAGCACTTGCAAAAGATAAGGGAATCGGGAATCGTCAGTAAAACCCTGATTCTCCAAATCATAAACTCAGCAAGTTCCGGCTCACGACTAGACAGCCAGGTGAAAGCTAATGGTTTCCTGCAGATGTCCCCTTAAGCATCCTTAAGCCATTTTAAGCCAATTCATTAAATGATCACCGTATTCCCTTGGCACTTTTTGTGTCAGGCAGGACCTGTTTCTTGGGTCAGTCCGTGCCGCAAGCAAAGGCCTCCATGTACCAGCTGCAGCTTTTGTGCGAAGGCGGGTATTTGTTGCATTTCTGGCTTGCAATTTGCCTTCAGCCATTTTGGGGAAGCATACCTAGCATGGCTTCGAGCCAAACGGTTCTGAAATTGAATGCCACTGAACAAGGTGGGTACACCACTCAAACACCTTCAATGTAAGACAGGGTTGTCGAGAGATCCAGTTGCTACGTAGAACGTGGAGGGCTCGTGGTCGCACATTCTCCCCTGTTTCTTTCACTTGCCCATTGGGTCCAGGTACCTTCTGAGGATGGTCTTGGAGGTGAAAGTACTTCCTGAGAATGGTCGAACGGGGGGGTCAAAGGACATCCGATTCGGATGGTCCTGGACCCTTAGGGTTGAGAACTCGAGAACCCTTGCTGTACCATGCTGAACCCTGGCATCCCATCCCACCCGCCAGACCTCTCCGCCTATAGTCCGCCCTTGCAGGCGAAGCCCTTCCGGAGGACCAGGACTTGACGGATTTCACGCAACTTGGGCAGACGAGCGGTGCATGGTTTTTCCTTCTTTGAGGCGGAAGATGTGAAGATATGAAGCATGGACGAGCTGCAGTGTACTGCAGTGTATCTGACGATATTTTGTGTGGGCAAGCGACCATAGAGAGGAAAAAGGCTCATTTTGTCAGTCCACAGTTTGAGTTGGCTAGCCCGGAATACAAGCTCGTTGGCTCCTGAGACCGTTTAAGACACAATTGGGTTATAGGTGAAAATTCAAGTGCCAATCTGTTTGTCCATGGGCGAATCTAGGACATCTATTCAATCGAGTTATTCTGGAGTCGCAGCAGTCTTAGAGTCAATCCCAGCAGAATCATTGGGCCCCGTATCAAGATAAGCTTGGTTTTCACTCTCAGTTTGTCCCACATCCACACCCAGGTAGGGACTGACCCCCCTGGGTACCCCAACATATCCCCAAACAGTTTCACCTCATAGAGGCCAGGAGCCCTACTCCTACACTGAAATCTACGCTGCTCCAAGCTCCGATCCATCCAGATATAATCGAGATCTAATTGATACCGCTGGATTTCACAAATCTCCAGAGGGTCTTGTGGATCCATCCCACTGACCCTCCAGACATCTTCTGATCTTCCACCTGCGCGTTTTGTAGCGCAGTAATTACCACCAGCGCTGCCAGCTCCATCTCCAGAGGCTTCCCTTGGAGCTGCTCCTCGTGGTCCAAGCCCTTCGTCCTCCAAGTCCGGACGAAGCCCTGCGCTTCTTCTCCTTCGTCGACGACGCCGCCGTGCTCGAGCTGCGGCGCTGCTTGCAGGCGACCCGGGGGGACCAGATAGCCGGTGGATGGGTGAGAAGCCACTGCATGGTGGGGCTGATGGTGGCTTGGTTCACCCCGCTTTGTGGGGTTTGGGAGGCTGGACTGGACTACATATTCAGCGACCTTGTGGTTGGCTGGCTCATGGAAAAATAGGGACAAGCTGGCCGTTACCTGTTTGACACAGCCAGAGTCCTTGGGGGAAGTTGTTTGGTTGTGGTTGTGGTCTGCGGAAAGAAGGCCGGAACGTGCCTGCAAGAGCATGGGACCCCAAACACTGGGCGCCCAAGAGCCGCCCAGGTCAGGACTTGCCAGGTGAAAGAAGGGCGGTGAAGATCTATACAAGCAACCGCCACAAGCTGCAATGACTACTGTATTGTGAAGAGAGGAATTTATTTTCAGTGGGCTAAAAGCTGAAAATGCGATAGGCTCCCTTAAACGTGATAACATGTGATAACAATACCCTAAGACTCCAAAGACTTCAGCAGTCCAGGTCTTCCATCAAAGACTTAAATCAAGATAGAAAGACTTAAATCCAGCATCACACATATGAGCATATTTCACGGTTGTTTTCATGTGTTCCAAGCCACAGCCCAGCTCCAAGCAAGGCTTCAACACCCTTTTTTTTCCCGATGAATTGCTGCTATCACATCTTCAAGTGCTTCCGTACTCGCCGCAATGCCAACTGGTTCATCCTCACAAAGAGTTGGTCCACTCTCAAACAGTCGTAGGATAAAATATCCCAAAGTTACAAAATAAGCATCAAAACGTTAACGTTGTTTGTTCTAAGATTCCGGTGGGCATTCTTTGTCACAGTGAGGACCTTCAACTTTGTGACCTTCAATACAAATCCACTTCTGTGTAGAGGGCGGGCAAAATTGGAGATTCCTGTGCACTCCAAATCGTCGATGAATGCACCAATTAGGGTACAACGTTGCAACAAGATCACAAACATAAAAAGACAACGAGTACTAAAGAAAAACGGCCAAGGGTCTCTTCAACCACTGCATCCCGTCCTCATCTCCAAAGCAGTGAACAAATCTTGCATTCTTGCCGTACCGGAGACCATCAAAGGCCACGTGCAAGAGCATCTCAGCACACCAGTGACCAAAAAGGACAGGGAAGGAACAATGCAGATCAAATCCCCAGCTTGAAAATTAATACGTACTACTTCTGAAAGGTTCCAGGATATTGAAAACATGTCAGGCCAAGGGGCGTGTAGCTTTGGTCTCAGTCGGAATTGATCTTTTGATTGCCTGCGTAAGGTTGAGGGTTGTGGGGAAATTGCTTCAAACTTGGTTTTAAACCATTAAAACACTTTTTTGTGCCATTATTGCAATGGAGGTCTTCCCAAACCTTTACTACACTACTAGCTGAGGCATTGTTGGAACAATTTGGATTCCATGTCCCACCTAGCTGAAAGTCGAGCCAATGCCAAGTACCGGCGAACGAACTTCAGAATGCTGTCATGATATTGCCGCCGCTCATTGATATCAGAAATGTATCGGTCCATTCGTTCCTGCAAACCATAGAATCGGGCCAGCGATGTCCTTAGGATTGCCAGATAGTAGGCTTACGTTTTATAAACAGAGATTTGATCAACATCGCCATCCAAAGCTTTAACGAAAATAAAACAACTACCAAAACAGTTCAAAACAAAGCAAAGTTTCATGCACGAGCAAAGTAGGGATATTTCACCGTCAGCATCATTGAACTCGTTGGGACGGGAAAGAGCCTCACACAAGCACGAGTTCAGCCATTCAGTCACCACTCGACCATTGTAGGCCTTCGTCGTGAACAGCACATACCCGTTCTTTTTGTGGACCTTGACTGTGAACAAATATATAGACCAAGAGCTGAGGATTGTAGATAAGGCAGCATGTCGTGGATTGAAAGATTGATATGAGTTCATCAGATAGGAAAGGTTTTATCCTACTGTGATAGTTGTTCAGTTCGAGCAAAACAACATATGAGCAAAACATGTTGCAGCGTTGCTCAGTCACCATCCAAGTTTTGAACGGAGGTTGCGAACAAACAATGCGATGCCTCTTGAGGAAGGCCTTGAAGTGATCGTAGGCCAGATCAAACTTGTCCTGCTCACTGTCAGCAGCGCCAGCTCCAAAATAGTTGATGCGCTGAAGGCAAACCCTGGAAGAGACAAGACAAGAATGGGGAAATTGGAACTATACATGGTACCTAGTATTTAAAAGCCTATGCCAGTAACACCCCCAAAAGTTCAACAGGTCTCAACAAATTTTCTCCGAGGTTCATGGAAGCTCCATTGCAATCGTATCCCACGCCCAAATTGACCGTGTGCATTGTGCATATCTGAAGGCAGGCAGGGTGGAACCCCTTGACCAACAGTAAAGGACCTCAACGACACCCTGCCAATAAAAAAACGCTCTCAAATCTACTTCCCCAGAGAGCTTGGTGGATTGTTTCAAACCGACAATGCAAAAGTATGTTGTACGCAAATCAAAAACTTTAGCAACCATTGTCCCTAGATTGGATCAGCCACATGGTCGGGATCGATGGCCCAACTGCTTGATAATGAAGTCGACCAAAGTGTGCTCTCGCCAGTTTCCGTTGGTATTGTAGTATACTTCGTCCTCATTCCTTGTGGCGTATTTTTTGCAGTCGCACCTGAAGCAAGTATCATTTGCTCGGTTCCACGCGCTTTTGAACTGCCATAATAGTTTGTGCCAAAGCCAGTCTCCACGGTACTCAGTACAGGTGAACTTTGCCCCATTTGCCAAGTGGCATCTCCTTTCAACATCGTAGCCATGGAAGAGTTGGTTCAAAGAAAACGCGATCCTTTCCATGATTGTGTCCATAGTCAGGCAACCGTAGAGCTTGGATTCCTCAATGGAGCAAATACACCAGCGGCTATTTCGGGTTTCTGCACGCCACAATGGAAATGATAGGAAGATTCCCACCAGCTTCTGCCCTCCATAACAACGCGCAGAGTCCCCATACAGCGCTACAGGAATATGGGAATCAGACGCTGGTGATTGCAAAGCCCACTCTTCTCGCTCAAGTACACGATGGATGTACCAGAATCGGCTGACAACACCCTGGGGAATATTCACTCCACCCTTTGTAAACAAGTAATCCACCAAAATATGAGGGTCAATCATGGGCAGCTGAATGTCCTGGAACTTTGGCTTGCCCTTCTCCACTTTGATTCGAACTGGTAGCATTTTGACAGCCTAAGCGGCAAGTGTTTGGAGGCAAAAAGGGGGCCTTTCCCAGACTAAGATTCAGGGACCATCCATCTATTTTCAGAAGATTGGTTGAAAGCTGCAATGCTCAAACAAGTGTCCAATTTCACGGAAGCAGCGCGGAAGAAATCTCGGGACTCATTGCCAGGGCGATAGCTTCCCATTCGCAAGCTTGCAGGATTGCATATACCCCCACAATCCTGAGCAGTGTTAGGGTGGTTCAATAATCCATCGATTGATCACTTTATAAAATATACCTTAAATCGATGCTCGAAAAATCGGCACGTGTACACCCTGGCCGCCATGGTTGCAACTGGGAAACCTTCACGTGCGAGCGTGCGCGGTCTACGGACTTCTTGAGGCTGCTGGCCTAAGGGATTGGGGTCAGGGAGGAGTATCAATCTGGGCCATGATATAGCAGATTAGCTGCGTAACAAGCCATAATAAAAACTAGACCAATGCATTGAGTCACTCCACTCTGGACATCATCCACAAGTTGATGAAAAAAAGGGCTCATCGGAATCTACTTGGCGACATCGCGTGTGACCTGCGTGGGAGGCATCAAATCGATGGCTGGGAGGTTGCGTCTTTGACGCTGCAAAGAATTGAATCCATGAAATCCGAGACATTCCGACGCATACCAAGAACGATTGACACCATGATAGTCACAACATCAATCCCTGAAGAATCACTGGTTTTGTCCTCCAGCCCAGTGATGGTATCAAAAGAGCCAGGGCCACCCAAGCAAAACCAGGATTCTTGACTCCACACAGTGGTTGAAAAATCAATCTAGGAATGATCGCGTGAACGATTGCTTGGGCACTAAGCCCTGGGTGTGCAAAATCAAAACTCCTTTCTTTGGAAAATCCGGTATGTACCCCAATGCGAGTCGAAGCAACAGCTTGGTAATTTGTCGATATATCAATGATGCTAAACGATTGAACACACAATGCAAGTATTTGTTGATGCTTCACACCAAGTTCAGTGAGCACGCAAGGGTACGCTGAACGGCATCAGCTCTGACACATAGAAAGTCATCCCTCAAACTTCACACTTTCAGGTTGTTTAGGAATTGTTTGTACATCTCAAGGGCGTCCTCCCCCTTGGACTTCAGCTTGTTCACGTGGGATTCCTGCGGGAAGATTTCTGCGTGATGAAAAGATAGGTTGGCTCCGAAATCTGGAGTTGACTTGTTCATGGTGTCGTTATGTAGATTGACCTGGTTGCGGGGCCTCGTAGTTGTCAATGCCTTTCTGCAACTCATCGCGGATCGTTTGGAGTTTCTTCCGTTGCTTCTCCAAGTTCGTTTTCACAATGTTCTGCATATCAGCGGGCCTCAGTACTCTAGGATGGAGCCAGCTATACTGATTATACATGTCTGGTTGCGATTGAATGGTTCTCCAGATCCCTGGGCCCTGGGTACTACATCATGAACCAGTGGCCTGATGGCATACGCATCCATCCAAGGTACAGCTTGTTGGCACGATCATCCCTGGCTCTGATGTCGGCGATCCTCGATGTCAGCGAACTCGCGACCTGGTCAGGATGAATTGAGATCAAGAGTTAGTTATTCGGGGACAATGTTGAAAGAATAAGCTGACGATAAAGCAATTGCTGTGTACATGCTCTCTTTGAGGCCTTGCGCGCTGAACTAACTTTGTCGTTGTACTCCTTTCTCTTTTGCTTTTCCTCTTCACGTTGCTTCTCTCGCTGTTTTCTCTTTTCTTCCGCGTCAGCCTCTTTCCTTTCTCGCTCCTTCTTTTGATCTTCTGTCTCAGTCTTCTTCTTTTTGAGGTTCTTCTTGCTCTTGCCTTTGGCTTTCTTGTCTTTGCTCTTGTCTTTCTTACTCTTCTCTCCCTTCTTATCTTCTTTCTTCTCTTCCTGCCCGGGTTGCATATCGAATACATTGTTACTTGCAGGCGCCGCTAATTGAAACGTGTTTGGGTCAGAAGTTCTCAAGTTTACAATCAAATATGTAACACCAATCCTTCGCTGAGACAGACTCTTCACTCTCAGAGGTAGAAGAAGTTGACCTGGCCCTCTTCTTTTTGTGTTTGCGATGTTTGCGCTTCACTTCACTGCTGCCACTGCTGCCATCCCTGGCATCATACCTCGTGTCCAGCAGGGTGCAGTCAGTGCTGACTTCTGATTCGCTGTCCCACACCAAGTACAGTGTGAGTGCCTCGGCACGATCAAAGCACATATCATTGACATGTGACGTGTTTTGTTGTATGATTAAATTGCTGCAGGTTGAAAGCTTGCTCCAAGTTACCTCACAATCCGGGGCGTCCGGGTGTGGCTTGATATGGTCACGGGCTAGGATTGCGCTCGATCGCTTTGCTTCCACAATTTGATCAGCTATTGCAGGATCACCATATTTCTCACATATTTGGCGGTATGTCATCCACCTGCGTGCGCCAACCCGTTCATGCTTGTGGCTCCTGGTAAGAGATATCGCATAGGTGCTGTTTGCCCATTTCTCGTTGCTTGCCAGCCATTCCTCCCACAGGATTGCCATGGTCTCCTCGCCTAAGCTCTGACTCTAGTAGCAGTTGTTGGGTTAAAAGTGCAGTGTGTTGTTCAAGTTCGTTCAACTGCTACCAAGCTGCATGAACGTTTTCTGTGGTACTGGTCTCTGATCTCTGCGGGTGTTTTCGGACCTAGGAGCAGCAAATTGGACAGTTGGAAACTATGGTTGCTGTGAGACATTGTCCCATCAATAGTGTTCATTGAAATGCTTGCCACAATGAGGCACCAACTCTTCAGAGACCTGTAAAACCTTTCCTTTCTAGTTTTATATGCCCTTCGTTTCTGTGCAGCCTCCTCAATGTTTGCCGTGTTTGCTCTGCTCATTGCTGCTGCCGGATCCTTGTGTTCTTCTTGTTCACTTGGAACTTCCTCTTCCTCATCATCGTCCTCCTTTTTCCTGCATTTGCTGCTCTTTTTTGGACCGGCCTTTGCCGTTGCTGGGCTCGCACGGGAATTTGTCTTGGCCTTTTTTTTCTGCTTGGCTCAAGGCCTCTTGATCTTTCTTTTTTTTCTCTTCTTTCTTTTGTTCTGCTGCTTGTTTCTTTGCCTCTGCTGCTGCTTGTTTCTTCTGTTGTTTCTTTTGTTCTTTGTTTTTTTTTCTTTTCAACCTTCTTTGATGCTTTCAGATGTTCTGGTTTCTCCCCTTCATCTTCCAGGTCGGGGGTGATTGGATCTTGTGGTGGTTTCATGGATGGACGCTTCATGACAGCAGGTTCCTCGGAGTGCTCATCTCCGTCGCTGTTGTCAGGTGCGCTTCCAGGTTCGCCTTCTTCTGCTGGCTGTGTTTGTGATTCTGCAACCTCAATGACACTACTATCCTTCGTTTGTTCCTCCTCCTTCTCCTTCTCCTGTTCGGGGCTAACTACCACGGTGTCTGTAAAGCTGTCGTTGCCGAGGTTGCGGATATGGGCTTCTAAAGCTTTGTTGGGGTGCTGAAGTCCTGGTGAGGCATTCAAACTGAAACAATGATAGCGGTGCGGTTTATAGTGATCTATATAAACTCAGCAAATTAAATCTGAAGTCCACACTCCAGGTTCAGCTAAGGTGAAACATTCAATCCATGATGTAGTTTACAGTCCTGACCCGTCGTCTCCTCCGGCAGAAGTAGCCGAAGTCATATTGCTTGACCTGGGCCGGGTGAGAAGCTTCCTCATAATCAGAACGGGTAACGTTTCCCTAGAACGCCGCAATCCAAGTAACAATTTGGACAATGGAAGTAAACATTTTCCTTCGACGTGTGATGAACATTCAGGACTGATTATATCCCTGGCAAACTTCACTGGTGGGCTATCCTACCTCTGGATGGACAGAAGCTTGGATCAGAGTGGTGTTCTGAAGAAAATGACACATTCCTCCTAAACTGAGACTTAGGCTTTGGGTCGTCGGCGTCGGCTTTCCGTTCTTTCAATCGGTTTGCTTTTTCTTTTCTTTCCTGATAGTTGGCGATGGCATCTTCTGTGAATGCCTCATGGTTCGTGTAGCCTGGAATGTATGTATCCGAACTCAACGTGCTGGTAGATCGCTTATCTCTCAGATCTGTCCTTGCCTTTGCTTTGGCCAAAAAAATCAGCAGCCATGGCTGACATGATCCACCAGGGTGCCCCCCCTCCAAAAGAGGACAATGGTCCGGTATATAACTAAATAGTTGCACAAGTATCGGACAACATAGTTCACATCGATTGCAAAACCCTTCCTGCAGGTTTGAGCAACAGGTCAGGAGGATGGTGATTGCTAGACCTTCAAACCAGACATTGAAAGGTCAAAGCAATTTTTGTGGTGGGTTTGGGGGGGGGGTCTGTCCACGCTTTTTTTAAGTCGTTCCACGACTATTTCAAGTCGTTCCACGACTATTTCAAGTCGTTCCACGGTTTGTCCACGCCCTGTCCACGGTCTCATTGTTTTTGACAAATATTCATGATATTTTTCAAAAACAGTTCAATGACTTTCCAAAAGCTACATACGCCTTTTGCCTCTCACAGTCCAAACTAGCACATTCATGCCCAGCGTAGTCACTCGGCTTGAGATGCAGAATTACCAATTGAAGTTGCAAAGAAACAGAAAAGCTCACCATTGGAGCAAGGGTTTGTACCTGCCATCTTGAATCTCCTTTTTGAGAAACTGGCGAACAGGCCCCCAGTTAGCATGCTTCCATCCAAATGGACCTGCCACCTGCCCGGAGACATCGCGCGCGTTGAGCTATCCAAGGAGAGGGTGGCCATGTTGCAGACTGCGCAGATCGCCCAGCCTTCTTCAAGACATCCAGATCCTTGCCAAACATATCTTGGCGAAGCTGCTTGGGATGACGCTCCTGGGAGTGTTGAGATGGGAGGAAAGTCTCAGTAGTCAGTAGTAGATATCAGTAGTCAACATCCCACAAAAAAACGTTTGAGAATGGGCATAGTACTTTAAGTGCAATTTGGATTCAATATGCTTGGAATGGAGCTTGTACACTTTCTTGGCAAATGGTTTCGGATAGACAGCAGACCGACGTAGTTGAATGGTTCCCACCCTAGGCCATGACAGAGCGATAGACTCTTAATTTGGTTCTGATCATGGTGCCATTGAACTGTGACTGAAATATCGATCGATCACAATTGTTGAGATCGGTAGCCCGAGTAGAATCTAAGCTATGGGCACTCTAGCCTTTCCGGTTTTATCAATGTATTTCTTCACCAGCTTGCTGCTGCCAGCTTGAAGCCTTTCGCGTTGAGCCTTGGACAGCTTCTTCTTCAACATACTGGACCATTTCCTAAGCCGCAAAAGGGCACGCACGCGCGCCGCGCGCGCACGCGCGCGTATGAGGTTGTTTTCAAGGCCTTTTACACGCGTGCGTGCGTCATCATACAACATTGGGTGTTAAAAAATTTTAAATGTTGTCGTTGGGTTATATAAGAACTTTCAACCGGACTGGCTCTAAGGACCACACGCGGTTCCCATAATTCTGGTTGGTTTGGGTGCTTTGTGGCCATAGCTTCCCATGTAACTCAGCTGGGCTCAATGGTCAAGGGCTACGCGCACAGTCCCATACATGTTTTACAAAATACATCGAACAGGTTTGTTTTTTTGTTAAAGCTGAGGCAGGGACAAGAAAGTGCTGAGCCACGATTTCGTGGCTCCGGTCACCACCCCCCACCATTTCTTCCACATGCTCAAAATATGGGAACCGTCTCATTTGTGATCCACCAGGTTGTTCAGTCAGAGTGTATATACATCGAACTGCTGCCAGCAGTAGAAGCAAACACCATCGTGTGGTAAGCCTAAGTTTGATTGGAAGAATCACAGCGCTAAGTAAAACAATTGGAATCTGGTGCCATGAAAAAACGGCCGCCGTTGCCAATAGTGTTCCATTCAAAGTTTCAGCTTGCGTGCCAAAAGACTCGTTGCTTTTTCGAACATATTGCAAAGACAAATCACCCCATATATTGTCCTTGCTTCTCTTATGTGTTCCTGCATTCATGAACACCCATGGTCCGCAAGGTGGACCACCCAACAGGAGCCCATCCTCCTTCGTAGAAAGGACCAGAGAGATGGCCCTGAGGAATCCTGGCCTCAGCATCATCAATCAAATCATAGACTACGGATTTGCGTTGTATAATTTGAGTAAATCTGAGCACACCTAAAAGGACATGAGGGCCAGGCACGGCGCACAAATCATCGTCAGGATTGCTGAGGATCTCAAAACTTCCCCTTAGGACAATTGTGCAGCCAAAGGCAAAACCACCAAATACAGAATCCTTGAAGCTTTGAGTGTTGTTTCGCCGAACTTCAAGTTTCACCATGCTTCTCGATCTGAGGAAACTGTTGCAACACACTGCATTCACATTGAGCTGCAGGCGCTTTGGCACCATTGGATCCTGGGTGGGAGCCGTGGTTTGGTTAAGGCAGTTGGTCAACATGAAGGGTAGCTGCTTCATTCATATATAGGCGGTAAACTTCCAAAACTCATGAGTTTGAATGGAAAACATACTCAGCTTGGATCAATTCACCAGGCAAACCATTGGGGCACCCAGACGGAATGTTTGATGAACATTTCCTGCGCCACTGAAGAAGTCCACCATGTCCAGATCCTGAGCGTTTTGGCTGGTTCCACAGTCCACATGATACAATGGGTCATGAGATGTAGTTGGGAGAGGCACATTCAGTTAGTTTGAATTGCTGAGCTGTCCACCCTCCGAGGATTGCTGTGAACTTGGGCGCAGTAGTCGATGAGATGGAGACTTGGTTGCAAAACGCCAGAAGAGGGTCACCAAATGCACATAGCAAAAAAGATTCAGCATGACCAAATTCCAAACTGTTGCAATATGTTGCAATTTGCAAATGCTAATAAGCGACAATAATACCGGAACACCCATCTTCAATAGCAGCGTTGAAGCTCTCTTTGAGAGGGCGATTGGGTTAGATGTCCAGTCTGGCACTGGCATGGCTTGAACAACCCCTGCACTCGAACAAATCTAGCAATTGCCGACTTGCGCCAAAATTCTACAATGGCAGATGATCCGTCATCTACTGCAAGTGCACACAGTTGAGGCTCCCACCAAGACAGTGGTGCCAACCTTTCGTCAAATCAACATTCAGGCGAATTAGATTGATAGGATAGACCCTGGAAATTGCAAATCTCATCCCTTAGCACTAAACGCACTAAAACTAATCTGAGTTCTTTCTTCTCACCCGCTTTGCGCAAACATTTGTTCGACCCATCTAAGTCTAAGCTTCAATCTCAGCGACAGCTGGTTCAACTGAGTATTGATGCCATCACATCATATGATCGTGATTACTTCATCACGCGAGCATCTATCGCTGCAGTATTATTGCTTTGCAACAACTGCCATGATGCGTAGGCCCCAGGAAAGCACTTGCCACTAGCTAACAGCGACAATGAAAAACTCAAATGGACTCCAAACCAGGACACTTTTCCAGATTTTCTTTCATCACGAAAACCTAGTGTGTGACAAGGTTTCCACCCCTTCTACGCACCTGCAACCAAAGCCCTCGATCTAAGCAATGTACAAAAGCAGCAGATATCGAGATACTCACATGTTCAACAACTCCATAGTTCAAAGTGCCACAACTTAGGATTCCTCCCATGGTCGTTTCTCCTTGATAGAGCTCCAGTCCCCCGCCAGCTCTGCAATACGCCACCTAAGGAGCACACTGCAGGCAAAGAAGATCAAGAGGAATTGAGAGGAGCTATGCAACTGGGAACTTGGAGCGGAGACTTTGCGCGCGTTTTTAATCATTGATGCACAGGTAGGACAGGATGCTGTGGACATGAAGCTATTGGGGCAACTTGTGAGTTAGATGGACGTAGGCCAAGTAGGCTGGGGGTTGGACGCGTTGCGAATCCCGCCGCGAGTTGTCCAGTAGAGCGATAGCCCATTCTTCTTGTTCACCTGGCTTTGATTGCAATGCATAATGTCCCAAGTTTTGAAGGGTAACAGTGAAAATGTGATGTGATGGTGATGGTACCTGGCCTTGAGGTTCAATCCCTCTTCCTTGTTGATCCAATCAACAACTTTGGGATTGGCCTTGCTGACATAGAAACCAGCAGTTGTCAACCTAAAAAGACAATTGAATGTGTCTGCCGAAATCAGACCCATGATGGTGAATAGAATTGGTTCCAGCAACGTGCATGGACTCAAACTAATCTGAGAATCCTGCAAAACTCCAATCGTCGAAGGCTTCGCAAAGGTCTCCCAAGGGCAACCCACTGTGAAGGACCTAACATCGGATTTCTGGAGTTGTTGCAGTGGCCTACGCGGGGCTATCCAGCTGCAATGCATCTAAGGCAAAAGCTTTGCATTGGGATCTATGAAGCCATCCGGAATCGTAAACCTGCAGCCTTCCCAAGCAGCAAGCTCCTCGATCCGCTTGTAGTTCTCCGCCTTGAGAAGTGCAGGGGGATTGATGAGATTGGAGTCAAGCTTACATGAATCGGTGGAGAACTTTGGAAATTATTGTCTGCCCATTTGTCTGCCCATGACAGTCATGACAGTAAGGTGAAATTACCAGGCCTCGGCATCAGTGCGGCCCGTCTTTGCTTTGGGTTCACTCGGAGTCTTGTGTTTCTTAGCCGGTGGCTCTGCGGGCTTTGCCGGCTCCACCACTGCGTCTGGTTTCGAACGTTTGTTAGCATCACTCTTCTCAGCATTGTTCCTGCGATTTTTTTTGGGGGGGGCGTCTTCAAGTCAGCTGACTGCTCCACCTCTGCCGATCGTTTGGCCTCAGCAGGCGCAGCCAAACCCGCACGGCGGGGGGGTTGCAGTCACCTCAGGTGTCACTTGACTTTTGCCCTTTACCTCTGCTGACTTTTCCTTCTCCTCTTCCTCTCTCTTTTTGCCCCTTCCTCGACCTCGCCCTTTCCCTTTGCCTCGACCTTTGCCCTTGCCCCTTCCCCTACTCGCACTGCCACCATCAGCTGCAAGCGCATCATCTTCACTCTGCCGGTCACGGTGCTCCCTATCCGGGTCCTCATCCTGCAAATCCTCAGGATTATCTGACTTTCTCTTCAAAGACGCTCGTACCAATCTTTGGGCCTCCCACCCAGGAGCCAGGTTAGCTGTTGGTTGAGTTGAGAAGTCTAAAACTGAAACAATGGTCGACAGTACAGTAGTGGGGATGATGAAATCGAATCAGCCCAGCCTTCATGATATCTTGACCTTTACCTTCCCTCTCCAGTGCTTCACACATTGCCTCCGCATCAGCCTCGAGAGCTGCTCGTTCTTCTGGGAGATCAGCAAGTGGTTTGTTGTCCTGGCAAGTGCAGAGGTTGGAGAACATATTTGGGTCGCAGGGCTGCATGAGATGATCGACAAAAAAGTTGTTAATCTCCGATCCTTGTTACAATTTGCTTGTTCATCAGCTTGGTCAGGCTTTTCCTCTTCCAATCCCGTCTCAACCTTACCCTCCTCCACTGGTGCAGCTTCAGCATGTACATGGCTAGGAAGGGGCACTGGGTCGTAGGGAAGAGTGTCTTCGATATCTGGGAGGGGAACTGGTGTTTTCGCGATCACCTTGCCCTGCTCATCTTCATCTTCCCTATCCGTGTCATCCCTTTCGTCAATCAAGTCATCATCTTCACCATCGTCACTACCAGCAGTCTCACCATTTGAACCTGGCCCATTCTCAGCTTCAGGCTCCATCGAGAGGCTCTCCTTGCATGGGTTCATGGATCGGATGGGTCAGATTTCAGGGTTCAAACCATGACGATCCATGACGTATGTCGATGCAAATTGATTTGCTCAAGTAAGTTGTACGTGGTACTGAGCACTGAGAGATAAATTTAGTCCTTGGAGTCATTGGAAGATTTGCTGTGCCGTCCCCGACGATTACATGCTCGCTTTCCATCCTCCCGCAACTTCCCGGCTTCCTTCATGGGCTGTTGATGGCTGTTGTGTGTTTTGTGGGTATTAATGTCGTCAGTGTTGAAACTTGAATGCCCAAGGTTGGTCGATCAATTTTCCTTGCCTGGAGCTTCAATCGGATGATCATCTTCAACGTGGTCATCCGTTCGTGGCCTGACCTGCAAAACTGGTGCCAGGGGATGGTTGGGGATTCGGATGGTTGAACGAATAGAGAACCAGCCTCGCTACTGTAGAGCGCTGGAATCTCCCCATTGCATATGCTACCAGGGATCGATGTAGCCGACCTTCATTGATACTCCAAGCCTGGCACAACTAATTTATAATTGAAACTGGCGATGTGAATGATCAGACTAGGACCCTGTCCTCATGCTCAAAGGCCTCCTTGAAATGCGGGTTCAGCCCGAACTGCGCAGAGACACGTTCCAGTGCTACCTGGCCGTGTTGGTTCAGGGGGCCCTCATATTTTAGTGAGCGAATCGACCAGGAAAGAAACAACTGCCTCAAATTCCTTCTTTCGGGGAATGCGATCAGCAAAAGCCGCCAAGAGCGATGCCACCAGGTCGAAATTGATGTGATGCTCCACCTGTCGACTTCTCCCAAAATGGTAAAATTACAACCGACAGGTGAAATATTGTACGCGACGTGGGTTTCTGATTTGGAATGATTTTCTTTCTCAACATCACTATCCCAAGCCTCCCTCTCCCCAATACTGATGACCATTTTGCCCTTCTTTTGTTTCGACTCTTTGGCTTCCACGTGAAGGAAGGAGAACTTCAGCACCTGAGCGAGTGACCAGTGAGAGAGGATCTGATGCATTTGTAGATGATTCATTGAAGCCAATGAACTTTCATATATTATTGGCACTCAAACACCTTCCGATCTTTATGGTGTAGGCCGTGTTGAGCCCTGATCTCAGCACGTCGGTCCTCAAGATAGGAAGCTGATTTATCGTTGATGAAGTCGCTATAGAAAGCCTGCAGGCAGTAGTCACTAGTCCCAAGTTTGGGAGGTGAAGAGAGGGCTGAACAGTTGCAAAACAATTGCTGCGTCTGATCTAAACTGATCTGACAAGTTCCTAGCCTCGAGTTCCGTCACAATGGCAGATCGAGGCTGAGTCGGCATGAAAACGAAAGAGCCGCGCGGTCAAAGGAAACAGTCCCACTTTTGAACCCCAAGGAGCTGTGCTGGGCATGAAAGCTCACTCAAGAGGCCACCAGCACTAAAAAGATCCGTCAAGATAAGTTTACAGCACCTGTGCACAGCTGTTCGGCAAGGGTGGGCGAACCTGCGGGTGGAAGGTCCACATCATCCACACAGCGGGCAAGAAGAGCTGCTCGCATCACCCAATAGAATCGTGCTAGTGATCAATTCTGACATGTTAACATGAAAACTATTCATGAACAATCGATTGTTCTTGCTTGCTTGGGCTACCATGTTGATCCTTAAGAACCCCCATCATTGGTGGCGCCCGTCATTTTGAGCCCAACCTGTGCCATCCAAAGCACCTTTTTGGACATGACCCGAATCTAAGTCGAGGCTGCAAATCTAAGTCGAACTAAAAAAAAAGTTGGTCTTGGACGTTCAGGGAATATGTATGCAGTTTTGGATATCAGCTACGTTGACATTGTGACCAAAACCGGCAAAAGCCACAGGCCCCGCTCAAAAGTGATAACCTTGCCGAATCATATCCTTTGCTTGACAGTACGTTTTGGCAGACGCTCATATAATGTAGATGGTACAATACCCCAAAGCTGGTTTATTTGGAACCCCTACCAGTTCTATCCACTCTGAAATGACACCACTGTTGTTGTTCCTTCTTCCCATTCTCAAACCCTGATAATCTCTCCACCTTCTCCACCTTCTCCACCTCACTTCCGCCGCACCAGGCCCCGATCGATCCGAACGCGGTCCTGGGCGAGCAAGAGGTCTACGATGTCTCACCCCTTTGGTTGGCCTGTGAAACAGGCACCGCCTCCCGCATCGCGTTCCGCCGGTCCGCGTTCCGCGTTCCGCGCGTCGCGTCGCGTGGGTCACGCGGGTTGGGCGCTGCACCGGGGGTTGGGTGCTTCGGGTTACCAAGGGGAGGCGGTGATGAAAAACCCACCGGAGGAGTCGATGGACTTCGTTGGTGGTGACGGAGACGGGGAGACGGAGTCGTTTGTGGTGCTGCACCACATCCACCGGTTGCAGGTGGATCGCATGAGCCCAAATTCGGTTGCCAACCTAGTAAATCCGGGTCCATCTACCTCCTGAAGGGTGGGACTGGGGTGGGTGCCAGGGGGGGTCTAACCATTTTTTGAGGATATGGTTGGAGCCCTAGGGTAAATGCGAGATCAATACAGTGCTGATCTCCAGTACTGTGACAAGGAATGTCCATCAATCATCGGTGAGGTCGCCCAAACAATTCAAAGGTTCGCTTCTAGCTGATGACTACATATCCCAGACACTCCATGTATGGCATATTTGCATACATTGACCCCTCAAACCACCCCAATGTAGGCATATATGGCATACATGGAGTGTTTGGTAATACTATATGGCACGGTGGGCACAGCATGTTCCAAAGAGATGATAGATTCTGAAACACTCAGCCGTTCCACAATTCCACGAAGCTTCTAGTCGCTGGCCAGCATGCTGCGCTGGGGTGTGCAGTGTGCACTGTCTTACCATTACTTAATGGCCACAGTCGCCTAATCAGAAGATGATTCATTTGAAGATGACTTAAGTAGTCAGACTAGCGCGGCATGCAGGGAATGAGGACATGGGCCCCAATCAAGATTCTCGGGATCGCTTGGATTTCCTCATTTCCCAATCGGGATGCACGGGGGATTCCAATCAAGATTTCATACGATCGATTTGGGGATCCCTTGGATCATTTTAGATCCATTCCCTCATGTCCCTACTTGTGTTGCACCTGTCAGTGATTATGGCTATAGCTACAGTATACAGTATACACCTCATTCCCTACGAATCACACCAGCCATTAGCTATATATATATAGCTCGATCTCTATATATATATATGCATACATATCCCAAAAGACAAAGTAGAAAAGTAGGATCATAGAGGTATAGAGGTGACTGTTACCATATAATAGATATATATATATATACGGTATATGAACTCCTTTGCACCCCTGCACGGCCCCCCCGGCCACGGCCCCCGGCCCCGGCACGGCCCGCCAGCGAAGGTTCCATCCAATGCGCCCAGATGCTCCTGGACGCCAAGGCGCAGATCCACCAGAGTGACGGCGAGGGCCGATCGCCCTTGTGGATGGCATGTGCGAATGTGACCCGGCGGTGTGTTTGATGGCATGTGCCTTTGATTCAACTAAAACATCTTGATTCAAGGCCTGTTCAAAGCATGTGTTGTTCAAATCCGCTTCTTATGATCATCTCATTTTTGTATTTTTTTGTCTATCTCTCTCGCTATCTCGGTTTGTGTTGGATCGTGGTATTCCTTGTTTTGTGTTGGACAGCATTTGATTCCAGGTCTTTTTAGGCCCATTACTTGGGGGGAACGTTAGCTTTCTTGTTTATGTCATCGAGCAGGTGGAAGTAAGAGTTACAAAGCTTGGAACTAGCTTGGAGCATGGCACTGGACCTTTCTTGCTTAAGGAGGATGCAATCCAAAATTAAGTATGAGATGTTGCTGGTGGGATCAAGTTGAAGGATGAGACTTTTAGCTATAGGACATGATTGTCGGATCTTCAGCTTGAGGACCTCACTGAAGTTGCGGGACTCCTGCTGGAGGCTCGCGCTGACGCGGATTCAGCAGACCTGCATGGGGAAACGCCTTTGTGCATTGCCAGTGACAACTTGGCCTGGGTTGAAGAAAGGCTTTGTGGTGTATAGATATGTAATATATATATATATATATATGCTAGCCCCCCCAAAAAAAACCTATGTTTCTGAGTGCTGGTGTGCAATTGGTAAGCATATTTGTTCATTTAACTGTGTACTATAAAAATGTCCAAATCCATAAGGTTATGTGTTTACTAAACAGTTCTTGGATGGAGTAATCTAATTCATTGCAACTCCATGCCAAACCATATGTCTTATTTTTAGGGTGTGAATTGTACTCTCTTATTAAATGCAGTTGAGCAAGTACATCATAATCAGAAGGCAAAGAATTGCAAACCCTAAATTAAATTCCAGTCTAATTCTAATTAAACTTAAATTCCAATCTATTCAACTCTATTCTATTTTGAATATTCAACTTCAAATTTGAATCTATTTCAATGATTTGTAAATTATATGTTGATTCAAAGGTCTATCACTATAGATTCTACTCTATAGAGCGGTGTAATTTACTTGGGATTCAATGCAAGCCTAATTTTAATTTGATTTCAAACTAATTCTAACTTCATTGCTATACAAGTCAGATTCACTTCTAATAGTGTATTCTTTTTCAATTTAGTTTTAATTTGAGTGAAATTCTCATTTACTTCTAGAGAAGTGGTGTTACTTTTGAACATGAGAGATTTTATGTAGTTTTTCATATAGAAGAATGTGCTTTCTTAAATGAATTAAATTCACCACCAGCAACACCCACTCTCTATAGAATTAGAAGTCCATATGCATTGAACTAGAATCAGAATAGGATGAAATTAGACATATAGAAACCAAACCTAATTTGCAATGACAATAGTGTAAAATTAGATGTGTAAAACAATTAAATCTGAACCGTATAAAGGCATTAACATTTGAAATTAATTACTAGTAGATTGGAAGAATCAAAGTCACAATTGCACCCAAAATAGAATGAAATAGAACTAAATTAGAAGTAGACTGGAATTAAATTAGAGTTGAAAGAAAAACATTGAATAATAATCCATTACTTAAATTGAAATTGACTTAGAACTGAGGTAGAATTGAATTAGAGTTGTTTTACCTAGAGCTTGGTTAGTAGAACAGTATTGACTTAGAGCTAAATTGTAATCTAAGTTCAATTAGAATTGAACTAAATCTAATTTGCAATCTCAATTTGATTTCAATTATATAAAGTTCAATTAGGATCATTTTCTATTTAAATTAGAAGCACGTTGCAGATTCAAATTTAGATTCAAGTTTGAATTCCATTAGATCTAAAATAGCCAAACATAATTAGAATTACAATAGAAATGATGAAATTAGAATAAAAACTGAATTGGAATTTGTCTATACAATGAAGTTAAGCTAAATAGACTTAAATTTGAATTCAATTAGGCTCAACTTAGGCTTAAAGTAGAACTATGTTACATACTCAAATTAGAATCCATTGAAAGTTCAATTAGACTTCAATTAGACTTAACTTAGAAAATTACATAGAAATACAAGTGATGTTAAATTGGAATAAGAATTGACTTAGAATTTAGTTAAATTGTATGTGCACTAAAATTCATAGAAGTAAATTAGAGTTGAATTAGTTGTTAATTAGAATTGAACGAACAAATGTCGGTAATCAGTAATATTCCAGGATCAAAATGTACTTAGTGCAATTTTGTCACTACCAGAGAATGCCAGAGAATGCATTCCTGCCCAATACCAAGACCAAGATCCAAGATTTGCACAGAAGTCTTGTGGAAAATCTTGGAAATACCAAGATCCAAGATCCAAGATTCCCACAAGACTCCTGGCTAAAATCTTGGAAATACCAAGAT
>CAXAMN010003891.1:1030168-1048575 GCA_963970005.1 Durusdinium trenchii
TTGGTATTGGGCAGGAATGCATTCTGAATGCATTGAACGCATTCTGACTGCATTCCTTCTAAAGTGGACAAACAAGTCATGTAACCTACGTGCACACATATATATATATATATGGTACCCCCCAAAAAAAAACAAGGATCAAAAGGCAACCCAAAATAGACAACATATTGCAAATACCAGCAAAAGTGATGTGAACATAGTTTTTTTTTTGGGGGGGGGGTACCATATATATATATATAGATTTGAGTGCGTTGTGGTGTATAGATATGTATAGACTTGATTGCTGAAGCACAATCGGCTCATGTAGACTCTTGAATTGATACCTCCCAGACATGGATTGAAAAACCTCCTCATATTCGATGGGTGAAATAGAATCAAGGGTCTACATTCTCTGTGGAAGTCCAGTCTGACCCAGGTCCAAACGGTCTTTGACACCTAAATAAATAGAACGCATTCTTTTTTTGTCTCTGTTCCGAGTTACCCATCCCCCCCCGTGCAAAACGGGCATCTGGATCCATTAAAGGGATCGTTGTTTTCGTCTTGGATCTCCTCTTCGTGACTTGACTCAGCCCTCCCCGCCCCGCCCGCTAGCTCTGAGGACAATGGCTCCTGGCACTTGGTGCGGCTGCTCTTGGAGGCCAAGGCGTCCACCGAGCGCGCCAACGCCCGGGGCGAGTCGCCGTTGTGGCTGGCCTGTGACAAGGGTCAGCTGCAGGCGAGAGCTGGATGGGTCGGTGGAGAGAGCGGGTTGGGTGGGTGAAATGGGTGGGTGACATGGGTGGATGGGAGGCCATTTTGGCTGGCAGGATGGTGGATGGATAGTTGGCTTCATGAACCAACTATATACTTGCAAATATACAAGTTTGGTTGCCCAAGGGATGTGAAGAGCCGGCAAGTGTTTGCGTTTTTGAGATGCAGTTGTTGGCAAGGAGGGTTGTAGGTTTTAGTAGGTGCTTTTCCTGGGAGAAGCTGTTGTCAGGGGCAACAATATCAAGCTGTCAACGCAAGTGAGTGAAGTAACTTTCAGGGATACCAGATACCAAGTCAGTCCTTTTCTACACATAGCCTATGCTTCGTTCTCAGTCACGTGAAATATTTGGGAAGGAAGTTTTGATTCATGTCATTCTATGTGCAAGGCCTCTCCAGAGTAAGCTTCTTTTAGATCTTCTGAGCTGTGCTACATTATGCGATGCACGTTGCTTTTGTCGCTAGCCATAAAGCCAGGAGTCCAGGAGTAGACCATTAGCGGCACCCAGCATGTCCCCATTGGCCGTTTTGCACAGGTTGCTCGGCTCCTTTTGGGCTTTGGCGCCAACAAGGACTTGTGAAGAGTTGCCAGCAGGATTCAACGGGTCACCGTTGAAAGGAATCCACAAGTAAAGCCCCGCACCCTAAGAAACATAACTTACTTATCTATATATATATATGGATGGTGATGTTTAAAGGGGAAGCATGATCAGGTTGAGTAGGAAAAGCTTTAGGAGGCTAGGAGGCTCACAAAGAAAGACCTATAAGACTATATACCCGAGAAGACGGAAACACACCAACAGCCAGCCCGCTTCGCTGCCTGTTCATGGCCGCGTTATATAAGGCTTCCTGTAATATAGAGAAGCCTTTGAGAAGCAAATTTGTTGTTGAGTTCAGGAACTCCAGGAGACCTTCCTTTCAGCCAAATTCATAGCCTAGCTCAGCAGATTTCAGTTAACTTACCTTCCTTGCCTATATACGCATGTTTTTGATTGTTTTTGTTTGGCTTCAACTTCACCTTCCACAAATCTCACCCAAAAACCGCACCTTCAGCTCCCCAGCCCCTCTTCTTCCCCTCTTTTTCTCCCCCATATAGCATCACATCTACCGCACCTTCGCACACTTCCAGGACCAGGCGGACCACCAGAACCGCTCCCCCTTGTGGATCGCCTGCGACGCGGGGCATTTGGAGGTCGCCGAGCTGCTCTTGGAAGCCGGCGCCGATCAGGCGGCGCGCGCGCGCAGCGATGAAGGTGGTTGGAAGCAAAATGGGCTTCAGGAGGCTGTTTTTCGTGATGGAAGCTTGTTCCATGCGCCAAGCGCCCATAAAGGAAGGGGAATCGATCTGCTATACGCGCAATTTGCGTGGCAAGTTCTCTGGAGCAACAGCTCTATGATCCATCCACACCGCCAAATAAAGCTGCCCCAAAACCAGTAATATATAATGTTTGAATATCTATCTTCATAGTTGAATATCATTGAATATACATAAACACAAGCACCTTCCATTGGGTCGCCGATGGAAGTCGGAAGCCCCTGCACTACTTGTGGATCTCCATTCACTTCTTGAACAAAATCCAGGTACTTTTTGTATTTGTCACCCTCAACCCCCCAAGCTCCAAGCCACCGAACTCCAAGCCACCTTTTGTTTTCTCCGCTCCACCTGCTGCATCCGTGACCAGCTCACGGTGACCGGCGCCTCGCCGCCAGGAGCAAGCAGATGAGTTGGGCTCCTCGCCCTCCTCGGCCGCCTCCGCGCGCGGCTTCTCGGAGGTCGTGGCGCTGCTGACCGGCGAAGACACAAAAAGCCGAGCGTGTCGTGCGGTGTGACGTGCAGTGGAGTGGAGCAGGGCGAAGCAGAGTAGCAGATGGGCGTGTTGATGGTGAGTGGGAAGAGGACATGGGGTGAAGGCAACACCCTAACCGTCCATATATTTAAGTAGGTCAAATGGATCAACCTCCTCCTATAATAAGACTTCCACTGAGTGATATGCATATTTAGCTAAGCCTGCTTATCAGTCGCCTTTATCTGGTGCCTCTCCCGTATATCAGGCTGCTGCTGAGTCCCAAGTCCTTCGGGCAGCTGGGCCATGCGCGGCCCGTCAGCGCCGTGCCGCTGACCACGCAGGCGCTGGGAGGCATTTTCGTGGCTTGGCAGCAGAGGTCAGGGGGATGGTGGAGTTCACTGGTGCTGTGAGTGGCAGGTCATCAGGTCATCGAAAAGATGCGTCAGAGGGATCTGGAATGAAGAAAGATCAGGGCGCGAAGAAGCCGGTTCTGAATCTCTATATCCCAGACACTCCATGTATGGCATATTTACCTACATTGACCCCTAAAACCACCCCAATGTAGGCATATATGGCATACATGGAGTGTTTGGGTATGTTTTTTGCCCTATTTAGTTTGGGCACTCATAGAGATGTGACAGATCGTTTTTAAGAGTTTCTACATGAAGAGATGTTTAGGCTATAGTTCTTTCATCAAGAGTCAACCCCAAGGCTGGTGGCTCAACTCAGGTGGATGATCATGGACGATCTAAAAGTGTTGGAAGTGGGGCGACGCGTGCTTGATCCTCGTTCTAGGACCCAAAGTTAGCCTAAGTCCATACCCAGACACTCCATGTATACATGTATATATGCTTATACATTGATCCCGCACCCACCACCCCTGGCCGTTTCTGCGCAGTCCGTCCTGGCAGGTGCCAGACAGGTCGTGTGTTGGGATAACCCCCGGATCTTCCGTGGATGACTCGCTCTTGGAGGGGCGTGGCGGCCGAGGTGGGTGTGGTCACGAAGCGTTTCGGTAGCCTGAACAAATCCATCTTGCTGGTGGTGAGCCTGCTGATGACGGGGCTCCTCCATGCTCTTGGGATTGAAACGGGGTGTTGTTTGGGCCAGGGAAATTGGGGGAGCATCCAGAAGGACGATCACATGAGCCTGATTGACTAGGTCAGGTCCAGTTGGTTTGGCAAGACACGTGGCCTTTTGATGATTGGCACGGGTGCTGGAACCATCATTCCTTTGGCACACAGGATGGGTTTTGCACTGCATTTTGCACAGAACCTTTTTGTGGGGTTAGTTTGGTCCGCTTGATTGATGGAGTCTTCCCTGGGATTGATGTGGTTCATGCCTACTCTAAAGAGTGTTCCTCCCCGATTGGCAGACGTGACCGAACAAGCTGAATGCCTCAGCTGCTAACCCGCTGAAGCATATTGAAGCCAGCTCAGAATGCATGGATTGATCGAGCTTCGGGAAGCCCTGGATTTAGTTCATGTCCATTTGACATGCTCTTCCAAGATATGTATACATACCTGGACCCCTCAACTTCAAGTACCCTAGCTAAATATAGGACATGACCCGAACAAAAAAGCTGGTATAGTATACAAACATACCCGTTCTCATCCATTTTTCAAGAAGTACGAACTGAAACTCCAGGTGCACAAAGACTTGTAGAATCATACCAGAACTTCCCCCACCGACCCATGGCGAAAAAGCGGTGCTAGGTCTTCTTGGAAGGCGCCTGGCCTTCCAGCAGCGCGGTCGCTTCAATTCTTTTGGTCCGGCGCCCCGTGGTCCTGGGAGCCACACACTGGATTTACACCCGCCCTAAGCCTCCAGTCATAGCTTCTGCGAAGGTGGGACTGGGGTGGGTGCCAGGAGGGTTCAAAAACCTTCTGAGGAGGTACTTGGAGGTGTAGGGCTGGGAAATCAGCAACTGATTCAAGTCATTAGAATCATATTAGAAGTTAATATAGAAAGTACTTCCAGCGAAGGGCCCTTCTTGATGTAGAAGAGTTATCCTCCGGTCCCTTCTTGGTCTTTGCCAGAGAACGTCCTCAGGATGGCCCTGGACCATCCGCAGGATGGCCCTGCCAAGAGCCGGGCTTCCCAGGTGGTGTCGGGCTTGGTGATCTACAAGGAGCTCGACCAACAACTCCCGCTTCGTTGGCAGCGCCTTGGCGCGAGCGAAGCGACAATGCGCGATGGAGGAAGGGGCGGTCCATTTGCGATGAAGAAGGAAAAGGAGCTCCCATCTGGGTCAGGAACATATGCACCAAGATTCAACAAAAAATATCAACAAATCGAATCTGTGCAATCTGTGCATCCTATTCTGATAGATGGACCGGGTGTGGTTTTGGATGTCAAAAGCAGAGCAAGTAACACCTGCATTGAGGTCCCTGAACTTTTGATTCGAAGGTCGGTCATATGTGGCAGTTACCTGCAGAAAGACGGAAAACTGAAGGCCTTTCGTGGAAAACATAAGAGGTTCATTGGACTGGTCTTCCATGGTCTTCCTACGTATTCTATGTGTGGCAAAAGGCAGGGAAAACATTCAATCTTAGAGAACGGGGTTTTGTCCACAGCCGTCGAGGAAAAGGAAAAGGTCTCCGGCCTGGCAACACAGTTCAATCGTCGGAAAAACCATGCCCTCTTTGCGTGGTAATCACATTTCCCACATTAGACATGTGGCCATGGCCCGCAGTGCTATGTTTGAAACCCATGAAACACGAGCCCTTCCTTCTAGCGTAAAGTCAGTACGCTGAGGCTGCGCGAGGTCCCGCCATGTCGGAGTGATTCTTTTTGTTCCATCCAGTGAGTGAAGGGGAATCAGGGGCACAGTGGCACCCTTATCCTGCGTTCGTTCGGCAGCCAACTCCATGAAACTGCTGGTCCTCAAGTCTTTTTCAGCTCAGCTTGAGTACAGCTTAACTGAAAAGACTAGCCAAGCCACCAAGAGCCACCAGAGCCACCAAGACTAGCTTCCTTAGCCAAGCCACCAAGAGCGTAGCTGTTCAACCAAGCTCGTATGCCCCCAAGCGGCACGTGCCGCGCCCCAGGGCCGCTCAGCACATCGGCCCAGGTCAGGGGTTCGCTTTGGCACCTTGTTGGGCCGACCCTTTCAAACGGATGCTTGGGTCAAGGAATACGCAGGCGCGATCTGATGGGGTGGGCTTTTGGGCATCAACATGACAGTCATGACATGCTGCAGGGCCTGCAGGGTGTAGAGATGGGAGATGTTTGTGGGCGGCATGTGGAGGAAGCTTCTGAATCAGCAGTTCTTCAGCCCGGCCATTCTCTTTCGTTGTGCGGTCGTTCGCAGAAAAAGACGAGCGTAGCGTAGCTTCGGTGAAGTCGAGATCGAGAAATCCCGCAGAGTTTCAGTCAGAGTGTCATTACATCGAAGGCAAAGGCTTCTCAGATCGGGCTGGCTATAGGGCCTGGCTGGAACACCATGCACTTTTGGTGGAGCGTTGAGGAAAAGAAAACATCACATCATGTGCCGGGAAGAAACGAAAGACACGAACACAAATTGCATCCTCCATGGTAACTGGTATGTTGGGGGTTCTGGTATTTGAGGAAAAGACTCTTTGATGTTTGGATATGACAAACTGGGGAGAGGGCGATCTTCATCGCATCCCGCCGAAAGAGGCCTTCTTTCGAACACCTCTTTTGCCTTCGCAGGTCTTCCCTGACCTGTGATGAGTGGTGCAGGCGTGGGGATTGGGTGATGTCCCAAGCAGCCAGGAAGGAAACACCATCCTTGGGAGTGAGATCAGCATGTCTTCCTTGGGAGTGAGACTAGCACAGGTGGTTTTCTTGGCCTTGCGTCCCTGAAGAGGGTTATACATCCAACTACCACATGACATGTCCGTGAAATCATCATGGGTTAGTGGAATCATTTCACCTCCTGAGATTGGTCAAAGGAGCATGGCCATCCAAGTCTTTTTTTGGGTCATGCCATGCCACGATCTTCCATGGTTTCAGGATATTTTGTGGTGTCAGAGGTTCGATGGCACGTTTCCCCCATGATGTCCTGTCGACACATGGGGGTCCACCAAACCACCGACATTGGGGTCTGTGCCATTGGTCCTCTCAATCCACGATATTTCGTATAAGATCCGACTTATGCGGCCTAACAGTCCAGTGACATTCTTATCGCCTTAGGGCCCACGGGGGCATGGACCCCTTCAACTCTTCGGGGAGGATGGACAGCGCGAGGTTCCAGTTTCAAGTCTGGCCAGGAGGGCTCTCCATATCCCAGACACGACCTGCTTGGGATTGGCATATCTACCAGTGGGGTGATTGGATTTGCATCCAATCGGAACTTGTTCGACACGTTCTTTTGAGGGAAAGCACGATTAGTTCAAAAACAAGGTGCAAATTTGGAAACGTCCAATGATTCATTCAACACACATGCCTAAGTCTTGGAGTGACTTGTATGTTTTTGTTTTTTTTTTAATACTCCTGTGTGGCGTGTTGTTGTTTGTTTTTAATGGTGTAGCATGTGCCAGATGATTTTGTGGGTCCGCACGATTTCTGAATGTTTGGATTTGATCTTTTTTTGGGGGGGTGGGGACCTCGCAGTGCAGCATTTTAGAGTATTTTAGATGGTTAGAGTCAACTGCACGACCATGGAAGGGCTTTGGGGATGCAAAGCATGGACTTGAACCAATGATTCGACTCCGCCAAGGCTTTGCTTTTCGAACCGAGTGCTTTTCGTCAGGCACCTGTGGGGAGGAGGTTTGAGCTGTTTCGATGTCACCCGGACCGACACATTAATGCTGAGTTTCGACGACAAGCCTTGACGACATGCGTTCAGTCAGATGTCGACAAGATGTTGCCGTATGTTTCCCATTGCCCATTGATCGTGACAATTTGACTAATGACTAGTCTGACTTTATCATATGACTATATAGAATGATGATTTGTGGGAAACCGCATGTTTTCCCCCCCCAAAGACACAGATCTGGCCGGCTGCAGTTGTTGCAAGCAGAGACAGGGGAGCTAAAAGACCTACAACTATTGATTAAATCGGCAAATGTGCTCGTTTCGAACACTGACTGAGAGAGACAGGGCGAGCTGGAAGACAAGCCACAAGCAGGCACAAGTTCGAGCCAGGTTCGAACTTGAAACCCTATATAAATTGTGTGCTTTTCGGAAACGAGCGAACTTAACACCTGGCGGTGTTCACGCGTTCTTTGGCGGGGGCCAATGGTATGACGCCACAGCTATATGCAGCAGCAAGGCGCAATAGGATGCATACGTGAGTAAATGATTTGGATGCAGCTTCATCGTGCGCAAAAACATGGCCGAAACCAGCAGCATGATGCAAAGCAAGGGTATGATGTGTCCTGGCAGTCACATGGAATGTACTCTCCCTGGAACTAACATGGTTACGTGGAGAATGGCCCTTTGGCTCTTGACCTCGTCCTCAGAGACGGCCTTTGACGGCGGTGAAATTCCCCAGCAGCCCTTGGGCGGGCGGCACCACTAGTACTTGTCTTAAAACAAGCATTTGTGTTGGCAGATGTTGACAAATATTATTGTATTAATACACATGCACTGACAATCACTGCATCTTTATCTTGTAATTTGATGTGATGCAGTTCAATCCGATTCTCATTTGCACTGGCAGCTGAGCATGTTAACAGTCTGTTTCCTTTTCTGCCGTTTCGCATCGGCTGTTTGCCTTGGACCTTCTAAGAAGTTCCAAAATTCCAAAACACAAGCTTTTGCAGTCAGTCTGTGGCCCAAGTGACACAAGCACCGTCTCTCCACCACAGTGACACTTGCGATATGGATGCAACCATAGTTTTAGCGTGATTTGTTGAATATGGGCCATGGACAACTTGATATAGGCAGGAAATATTTATGCATAAGCATACACCAGCAGTCACAAAGGGGTGCTTAAGTTAGTTTTCATACTACACAGGCGCATCGTTTCATCCTTGGGCGCTTCCGGCGGCCCTGTCGGCCATTGTGGCCATGGCCTCCGGAGGAGTCTGGAACACCCAGCGTTCCTTTCTGGCTCAGCTGAGGGACGGCAGCCTGGAGGCCTGGGGACACCCAGATTATGGTGCCCCGATCCCAGCCGACATCATAGCCTCCGGGCAGAAACACGGCCTGAAACGGGCTTGGTCTACGTGGCAAGGTGGCTTTTTAGTGGAGCTGCAGAACGGGGAGTTTCACGCCTGGGGAAACAAGGAAAAAGGTGCCGACATCGACGCCGTGAAGGCCACGCTGGAACGCGAGGGCGTCGTGCAGATTTGGAGCACCGGACAAGCTTTCCTGGCAGAGTTGACGAGCGGCAAGGTGCTCACATGGGGCAGGGCAGATTACGGCGGCGACGTCGCCACCTCGGTGCGGGAGGCCCTAGAAGCCGAAGGGATCCAGCGCGCCTGGTCCACACGCGGTGCCTTCATCGTGGAACTGAAGAGTGGCCGAGTGGTCGCCTGGGGCGATTCCGACTACGGATCCCAAATCCCCTCCGACGCCCAAGCAGCGATGCGAACCAAAGGCCTCCGCGACATTTGGACGACGCGCGGTGGCGCCGTCGTGGCGCAGCTGAACACCGGAGAAGTGATCTCGTGGGGAGACACCCGCTGTGGCGCCGACCTCGGCGGCGTGAAAGATCGGCTGGAAGCCGCGGGAGTTCGACGCATGTGGAGCACTCTTGAAGCCTTTTTGGCGCAGCTGAAGACGGGCGAAATCCTGTGCTGGGGCGCCAAAAATTATGGCGGTGCGCTCCCCGCGGGGACGAAAGAAGCGCTGGACGCCCACGGAGTCGCCCGCGCATGGAGCACCAACCGTGCATTCCTGGCGGAGCTGACGAACGGCTCCGTGGTGGCCTGGGGAGTCGAATTCTTCGGTGCCACGATCCCAGACGACTTGCACGGCTCCTTGGAACGCGAGGGGATCCGCGAGGCCTTCGGCATGGGCGCCGCCTTCCTGGTCGTTTTGAAGAGCGGCCGCTGCGTCGCGTGGGGCCATGACGACTACGGTGCAGACCTGAGTTCCGTCAAGGACAAGTTGGAGACGGTGGGCCTGGCGCTTTCAGCGCCTGCAGCTCCGGCCGCCGTGCACAGTGGAGATGGAAGCTCAGCTCCTGCGGCTCCTGCACCAAGCGGATGTCCGGCCTTTTGCCGAAGCGTCGATCTGTCGCCGGTGGTGGTGAAGCTCACGGAGAAGGTCTCCAACTCCAGCTGGGTGAGCAGGGCTATGGTGAAGGTGGATGATCAGGAGGCAAGGGGTCGGTCAGAGTGGGATGAAGATTATTACTATGCATGCAATAAGATGTGATTAATGCTAAAACTTATCTCTCCCTATAATCCAACTGGTGGCGTCAGTGGGTGGTTGCACTTACTTGGGCCTGGAGAAGACTTTGGTTTCAGGGGATTGGACCCAGATGTTATGGTACGATCCTTCAAAGATTGAGGAAAATAGCAACCAGAAGAAGACGTCTATAGAGAAAACAATTCGAAATAAAACAATGTGGCACTTCTAGATGTGTTGGTCTTGTTTGCCTGGGCGTGCGAGACCGCACAAGGCCGCAAGGACGTGCAGCTGTAGAACATTTGGCTTGAAAACAAGATAAACAAGTTCACACATTATAGGACAACACGTGTCACAATATGGAGACTTGTACTTTTGGTGACGCACGCTTGATTGTATATGTTTCTATGTTGCTTGGGTCCTGGGTGGTGAATCACATGATATCACATGTTTGTAGGTTTACAACATTCCGAGCAAGCCATTAATATCATCTCAGATCATCATAGATCATCGTCTATATATATATATATATGTACTTGAACTGGGCATTCTCTCAATTATATAGCTCCGAGAGCCCAGTTGTACGTGACGAATCGAAGCACCTGTTTACACTGATGATTGGAGCTTTGGCCCTTCTGAGGTGCCGGCTGTGGTCAAGGCCATGCGGCTACCGCAGGCTGAGAAGGAGAAGAAGAACAGGCAATTGCTACGCCTGAAGGACGCACAAGAGTTGCCCAGCTTTCAGTTCAGACTTCACTGTCCCATTTTCTGTGCTTCAGCATGCCATAGCTTGCAGTATACCATCAGTACCAAGAAATATTGATAAAGACATTAAAGACTGTCATCCTTTCTGTAGCAAATGATTTCCTTCTTTGGAATATGGCCCCGGGCCCCGGGTAAAGATATTCTTAAATCGATCCTGTCTAGTCTTGTCTCTAGTGAACCTACACCCCAAACTAGCAGCAACAACAACAGGTTCTTGCAATCATGGTTGATCCTGCCTGAACCTTCTTCCGTTAGCCCTTCTCGGGGCAATGCACCTCATCAAGCAAAGCAAGAAATTGACACCCACAGATTTGCTGCTATGATTTGCTCTTGAGAGAGGGAGAGAGAGCCTCAATGTCGCTGCCTTTTTACACCAGTTCATCAACCTTCATATGGTTTAGCCGTTTATAGGCGACGGTTGTATAAGATGACTATGTGAAAACCAGGGTGTATCGTTCACACAAGTTTGAGTGTTGGCCAAGCCTGGGGGGGCAAACAAGTCCATATTCAATATTCATTGTATACCCTAGGGCTCTGGGGAGGGTTTAGAGGGTCCAAATCCCTTCTGAGGAGGTACTTGGAGCCCTAGGGATTGGATGTTCGCGGAACGTTTTTCTCGAAGCCGTTCGTGAGCTGTTTTTGACGTGTTCTTGCCGGATTTTGATCTCAAGGTGGGGCTCAGGGGGGCGCGGCATGCCGAGCTGCGCCACTTGCTCCAGGTCCTTCTTCATCGAGGAAGGAGGAGTTTGCAGAGGTTGCGTGCTGCTGCGAAAACTTGGCCAGGAATTGAGATTTCAGCCAAGGTCCAAGTTAGAGGCACGAGTGGCCATATCCTGGTTGGAATCGGCTTTGCGGGGGCTAGAAGTGCTTCGCGACTCCTCGCACTTCGTGGACGAAGGCACCAACGAGCAACTTGGCCTGAAAACCTGTCCGGTGCCGCCTAGCGTTAGTGCCCCTGGTTCCAGAGAGGTTTCAAGCCGAGCAGAATCGCGAGCAAGTGGCGAGAGGAGGAGAGCTGAGAGGCCAGAGACTCCGGCAGAGGAGGAGAGAGAAGGCGAGGTTGCAGAAAGGCCGCGCCGTGAGAGAAGGAGAGAGCCTGAGGATAGGTCAGAGAGGGATGGCAAACGCCGCAGGAGAAGGTAGGCAGGCAGACGAGTCGGTTGGGGTCTTCGAGATTGAGGATAAGGAGAGATGGCTCATGATGGGTGTCTTCGCAGGTCGTGTCATCATCTTCCCCATGGAGCTCGGTCAGAAGGTCGTCTCATGCCCCTTTTTCGTAAAAGGTCATGCTGTGCTCCCCGACGGAAGCCTGTCAGTGGAGGTGGTGTCCCTTGGAACTTCGAACAGCAAGGAGTCGAGGACTTTAACAAGCATGAACAAGCTCCTCAACAAGGCCCACATTTGCCAGGACGACCCTTGCAGCGTAGGCGGGAGTTACATCAGCCACATCAAGAAGTTAGAGGTAGTTCATGGACCCGACCTCGAACAAAGCTCCCTTGGCTCTTCAGGTTTCAAAAGGTGGGCCAACCTATGTCAAGAAGTTCTAGGGGTGAACGTCAACGAAACCCGTGCGCCCGAGGATCCATGGAAGGACGATGCTATGGGAGCTCGACCCGGTGCACTGCGACGTGGAGGAGAGAGATCAGGAGCCGACTCCGAGAGACATGCCATCTTCGTGAACGACGACCCAGAGGACGACGAGGTGGTCAGAGGCCGCGAGAAGGTGAAGAAGGTGAGGAGCGGTGCAGAGGCTACAGAGCCAGAGGAGGCGAGCAGAGGACGAGGAAGAGTGACAGAGGCTTTGAGCGACCTCAGACAAAAGCTCAAAGAGAGCATGCGCACCCCTGGCAGGCCAGAGCCTGCTGGAGGTGGATCAGCCGATCCCAAGAAGGCCGCTGCTTCATCACTTGCAGTGGCACCCAAGAAGACCGATGGGCCCAAGAATTTGACCTTTGGCGTGGAGAAACCTGCCTCCGAGATTCAGGAGCTGCTGAAGAGTGGATTGGAGGAGCCAAGAGAAGGTACTTCGAGCTCCAAGAGGAATCGTTCCCCGAGCGAGGCCCTGATCGCAGCGGCCAGCCATGCTGCCACAGGGAGGACAGGAGGGGAAGAGAAGAAAAAGAAAAAGAAACGGAAGAGAAGCGACAATCGAGTTCTTCAGGTGTTGAAGAATGCCCTGCGACCCAGGCGGGGAAAGAAGGAAAAGAAGAAGAAAAGGAAAAAGAAGGAGAAGAGCGAGGGAGATCCCTCAGACGACGATGGGAGCCCGGACGATTCGTCGGACGACGAAGAGGAGGAAGAGGAGAGCAGCAGCTACTCATCAGAGGAAGAGAGCAGCGAAGACCGGAAGGCGAGGAGGCTGCAGGCACCACTCAAGAGGAGGAGTCAGAAGAAGAGAGGAAGTGTCATCCACCTCCTCCTCGAACAGATAGCCGAGCAGTTGCAGGACTTGTCAACCCCGCAAGAAGACTTGCTAACCAGCGGGCCGAAGGTAGGGACCTACTGGCAGATAAGCCTCAAGCACAGGTACAATGCCGGACATCCAGCCCTCCGCGAGTTGTTCCTGTTGGCCACGGTGATCGACAGGGTCCGCAGTGGCCAACTCCTCGAAGCCCTGGATGCTTTGGCCGGTCGTTTCATTGCGGTCGAAGCGGCGACTCACGACGGTTGGAACGTGGCGAAACATCTGGAGGTTGCCGTGCCGGCGGAGCAGGCCATCGCACCAGCCGAGCTTCAACTAGCCGCCCGGAGACACAACAGCATGGTCCTGAAGGCGCAGGGCTACGAAGGAAAAGGAAAATGGAGGTATGCTTCCGGAGGCAGAGGCTGGAGTGCGACAGGGTCAAGCAAGGACGAAGGCAAAGGCTGGTGGCGATCCAAGGGAGGAAAGGACGGCAGAGACAACAAAGGCAAAGGAGGGAAGTGGAAAGGAGGCAAAGATGCAGGACGAGGCAAGGGCAAGAGCAAGGGCGAGGCGGAGGGCGACAAGACCGAGGAGTGAGGAGTGAGGAGTGCATGAGAGGAATTCAGATGAGGGAGACAATGGACTCCACTATGCCGGGCCAGACTTTGACTGACGTTCAGCCATCCAATGACAGTACAGAGGCTGAGGTTGGAAACGAGACGAGGTTCATGGCAATGACAGTTAATTTGCTTGAGGTTCCAGCTCGTGAGGAGCAGTCAGCAATGCATGTGAGAAGGGAGAAGATGAGTGAGGACGCGCCAGAGGAGGTTGCAGGAGAGAGGATGAGTGAGGCAGGCAATGCTTTGAGAGAGGCAGTGCAGAGCGAGAGGTTGGCAGAAGGAGCTGAGAAGAAGCGCCCAGAGGCTGAGGAGCATCGGCAGCTGCTGGAAGGAGGCCTAAGAGGCGAGAAGGTGGCAGAGATGCTGTGCAGGCGCTGTGACCTGAGGAACCTTGGGCTTGCGCTGAGCTGGATGATCTTCGAAGGAGGACGGAGCCAACTTGGCCGCTCGTGGTTGTGGGGAAAAGTTGCGGCCATGAATGAGCAGGTGTGTTGCGGGCAGCTACTAGGCAATCGGAGCCTCTTTCCTTTTCCCCACGTTTGGCGACGCCTTGAACGGAAATTGAAAGGAACCCTGATTGAGGACATTTTCATGGACAGTTTTTGGACCAGTGATGATTTTGTCGATGGTTGGGTTTTGGCCTCCGTGAAGTTCTGTCAACACCTGCATGGGGGGGAGCTTGGGGTTTGGTGTAGGATCCGCCCGCAAGTTCCATTGGGCGGCAATTCGCAGCATTGATAGGAGGGTTAGAGAGATGATTGATGAGTGGAAACCGGGCCTGGTATGGGGCCCTGAACAGATTAAAGAAGACCTTTCCAAGCGAGACATAGGCTATGCCGGAGAGGAGGTTGGTAAAGTCGAAAAGCTGAGTAGGGCTCAAATACTCCCTTCCTTGCCTCCCCCAGGAAGGGGCGGTTCCGTTCGATTGATTGATTGGGTTGGTCCTAGCACGCGGAGACTGCTTGAGAATCCCAGTCTTTGCGAGATTGAAGATTGTGGTCAACAGGTCCCCAGGCTGACTGGCCGAGTGCACATACAGGAGGGAGAGAAACTGGAGGTGGCAAGGCTTTTGGTTGAGCGAGGTATTTGCAAGTGGTACCCCGAGAAGGAGGTTTTCCGGTTCCGTGGCACCTCTGTTAAGAACGGCATGTTTGGAGTGGTGAAACCAGGTAAGGTCATTGAAGGTCGAGAGACCTTGAGGGTGATCATGAATCTCATCCCAAGCAACAGTATTCACAGCATCATTCCCGGAGCGGTTCATCGCTTGCCCACCATCACTCAGTGGACTTCTATTTTCCTTGGACCAGGCGAGCGTGTTGAGGTGAGTCAGGCAGACATCACGTCAGCCTTTTACTTGTTCGAGTTGCCTATTGCATGGCACCGTAGGCTGGCCTTCAACATCGACGCTATAGGTAGTGAGTTAGGCCCTGGCTATGACCCCGAAATCAAGTACAGCCTCTGTGCATGTGTCTTACCTATGGGCTGGAACTCTGCTGTAGGGGTAATGGAAGAGGCAGCTGAGAACTTGCTTAAGGACATTGGGCTACAGACTGTTCAATCAATTAACAGGGTTCAGTTGCTCCCTGCTGGTTTCGTGGAGAAAATGAAGGCTGTGGAAGTCCAATCAACCCCCTTTTGGCATATTTACCTCGACAACTATGCCTCGGGCCAGAGAGTGCAGGGTAAGCTTGAGGAGACCTTGGGTGGCGAGCTTCACAACTTGGCAGAGACGGGGAGAGGCATCCTGACTGCCCCTCAGAAAAGCGTTCACAGGGCCCTTGTGACGACCGAACTGGGAGCCTATGTTCAGGGTGAGAGAGGATGGATTGGAGCAAGTCCAGAGAGGCTGGAAAAGACCATCAAGCTTAGTCTGTGGCTCGCGACCCGAGGCAACATGAGGAGAAAGACTTTGCAGATTGCAGCTGGACGTTGGATGCATGTCCTTCAGTTTAGACGGCCTGCAATGAGCCACTTCTCAGGAATTTGGGAGTTCCTCCAGGCCATGCAGAAGAAGAAGGAGTGGAAGGCCAGGTGGGAGCTGCTTTGCATGTCGTTTGGGGCGATGCTGGTACATAGTGACCTCAAAGCCCCTCCTTCCGCAAGGGTTACAGCCAGCGATGCTTCCAGTTTGGCCGGTGCTGTGGGAGTTTCCGAAGAGGTGACACCGCTGGGAAAGGATTTCCTTTTCGTTGACATGAATCCCAGCGCTCAAGGGATGACCATCCCAATTTTGGTGATCTCGCTCTTTGATGGGATAGGTGGAGCAATGAGGAGCTATAATGTTGCAGGTGCCAGACCCGCTAAGTATGTCTCCATAGAGATCCACTCTCCTGCTAAGCGCGTCGTGAGCCGACGATGGCCTGAAGCGATTCAGTTCGACGATGTCAATGCGGTCGATGCGACCCTCATCAGGGAGTGGATTGGACAGGCTGGACCCATCAGAGGCATTCACCTCTGGGGAGGATTCCCTTGCAAAGACCTCAGCGCTGCAAAGGCTGGACGTAGGAACCTAGAAGGTGATCACAGCTCACTTTTCTACCAGTTGAAAAGAATCTGGAAGGAGGTGCATTCGATCTCACCGGAGCTGGAGACAACCCTGTTTGCTGAAAATGTGTGTTCGATGGATGTCAGCGCGAGGGACACGATCACGGCCGAACTCGGTTTCGCCCCTTACAGAGTTGATAGTGACCATGTTGTTTGTCTTAGTCGGCCACGTTTCGTTTGGACAAACTTGACGGTTCGAGAAGATGAACATGTTTGGACAGAGTGGAAGAACGGGTTCTGGCAGGTTTATTTTAGCTGTGAGCGCTTGCAGGGTTTGGCATGGACTGACCCAGGTTGGACCCCCCTTTGATGAGACGGCGGTTTTTCCAACGTGTATGCGTGCAATTGCAAGGTGGCAACCCCCTCCTAGGCCTGTCGGGTATGCACGGTGCTTAGCCCATGAGCTGAGTAGGTGGCGACAAGATGCGTTCCGCTTCCCACCATATCAATATAAAGACTGCTATATGATGGTTGAGGAGAGTTCCGGCAAAACTCGATACATCAGTGTTGAAGAGAGAGAGCGATTAATGGGCTACGGAACGGGGCACACAGAGTTTGCTTGGAATGCCTCGGCGATCAAGGGTAGCCCAAGAGGTTATACTGATGAAAGGCTGAGCTTGCTAGGAGACGCCTTCCCCGTGAACACCTTTTGGTTGTTTGCTGCTAGCTCCATTGAAGCTTGGATTGATAGAAGAAAGCCCGAACAATATTTACAGAGGCTAGGACTGTTCCCAGGTTCGTGCTCGCACGTGGATCGGGTATCACCCTTCGGCACACAGTTTCCCTTCGGCAGCACTGAGAAGGACCTTGAGGGTGTCGAAGAGGCTGAAGAACTTCTTGTACGACAGTTGGCTCGAAGGGTAGCCCACAATGGATCAGATATCAGGGTAAGTTTAAGTGTGCCCACCAATCCTCGTTTGTTCTCCCGGCAAAGCATCCCTGCAAACTTCTGGAAATGGACTATTTGTTGGAAGAAACATTGGGAGGTAAAAGAGCACATTAACGCCTTGGAAATGCGTTCCATACTACTTTCCTTGCAGTGGAGACTTCAGCACCAAGATGGCACAAACCTACGAGTCCTGCATTTGACCGATTCATCGGTCTGCCTATCCATATTAGCTAAGGGCCGGACGTCTAGTAAAGCACTTTCTTACATTGTCAGGAAAATCAATAGCCTCGCCTTGATGTGCAATATTTATATGTTGGGTATCCACGTGGATAGCATCCACAATCCAACTGATGCTGCATCGAGACAATGAGGAAGAAGGTTGCTAAAAGCCTGACTAAGGAGGACAGAAAGAAGGCTCGCAGTGGCGCTAGCTTGCATGAGATTGGCCTGAAGGAATCCACGCTTCGTCGATACAGAGAAGCCGTTCACAAAGCCCTTGAAGAGTGGGAATTCGAAGCTGCCGGTTATACTGACCTTCCCAGCTTTGACCTTGAGCTAGGAGACTATTTAGAGTATCTCTATGAAAGTGGTGAGGCAGTTTCGTTGGCAGGAGATCTCATTTGTGGCTTGCAGACCTTCCTTCCCTTCCTCCGTAAGCATTTGTCTTACAGCTGGCACCTGTTTGGGCTCTGGAGAAAGAATGAGAGGTCTTGGCAAGCCACGCCTATGGGACCGGAGCTGCTCTGGGCGATGATAAGCAGAGCCATAGACCTTGAGGCCATAGCTATGGCATTCTTGCTAGCAAGCGGCTACTATGGGCTCCTGCGCACTGGCGAATTGCTACATATGAGGCATGAGGACATTACCCACTCTGAGCATGAGCTGTTGATTCATCTTCCAGACACCAAGACTGCCCCCAGAGGAGGACCTGGAGAGACAGTCGTGATTAGAGATCGCAGGGTATGTCTTCTGTATCAGAGCTTAAAGACGCTCACAGGTCGTCGTGGGATCATTTGGGCACAGTCCCCCCAAGCTTTTCGTGAGCAATTCTCCCAGCTGCTAGCCTTCTTTAAACTTGAAAGTCATGGCTATAGACCATACAGCCTCCGTCGTGGAGGCGCTACAGCCTTGTACAGAGCCCAGACCCCGATGGATTTGATCCTCATTCGTGGAAGATGGAAGAATTCCTCTTCCGCACGCCTTTACATAGCGGACGGAATGGCAGAATTGGCGCGCCTAAAGTACTCGTCAAAGACGCGTGCGCTTCTTAAATTTTGTCATAAACGGCTTGGATTTCAGTCGTCCTGAGCGGACAAGCTGGTGAGCACCAGGGGAGCGTGGAGAATCCACTTTTGTTTCAGCCTTGCACCTCCAAAAATGCATCG
>CAXAMN010003891.1:1056624-1071767 GCA_963970005.1 Durusdinium trenchii
TGCCAACCAGTTCTTCATAAATTGATTAGTTCCATTTCAGACATGTTGGCTCGGTTCGGTAGAAGTTCCAGCTCTCCTTGGAACTCCAGGCTCAGTAAGTCTCTTGACGGAGCCACTGAATGCCGTGCTTCCGATTCCGCCACCGGCGAGACACCGAGGGACGACACCGAGAGGTCATCTCCTACCTCTCCAATGGGGCATATCCAGCCTCTTGAGCGAAGAGTTTGCGCATGTGCCCCATTTATTTATCAGAGGCAAACGGATGGGTAGTGCACACTATTCTACTAACATTGTGGACGGGGCTATTCGTGGACGTTTCGTGGAATGGTGCTGCAACAAAATCCCAGAAACCTTTGTTGAACTTCGTAGAAGGTATTTTTGATGCACTAACTTCGTATAAGCGATTTTGGCTGACCCCCTTTCTCCACACACCCTCCGTTGAGCCTTCATTTTGTACTGTATAGCGCTGGGTCTAATCATCTAAATCGAAGCTGAAGTCAGTCTGGGTGGCTTTTCAATCCAAATTTGGCTCAACGAGGCTTTTCTCTTGGCCTACGTGAGACAGTGAGTTCGGGCTTCAGAGATGCACAAGCTTCAAACAGGACTTGATATGAGCAGCAGCGAAATTCCAGCAACATCTTCAATTGAGCTACCCATCATTATACTGCTTTTCCTCACTCACATCTTATATATATACATATCACGAATGAAAAGCAACAACCGGAAGCAGATACAGCTATCAGTAACACTAACATCAGGAATATACATGTACTGCCACTGTTGCACTTGTAACGCGCACAAGCCCTCATTACTTCACCTCCTCTACTGTTTTGATGGTATCAAATACTGCTGCGGCTACGTGATTGCCTCTATACACACCTGGGCTACAATACCTCATTAAAACGTCCCACATTTACTATATTTGTCAGTCCTTTTCAAAGAAGTCGAAGAATAAATGTTCTTAAACGTTTTTCATCAAAGAAACGACAATGAGCCCAGACCATCCTCAGACCATCCTTGTGACCTTCAGAAAGAGCTGAAACTATAGAGAAAAGTCCCGGAGGCATTCTTGTCTGCCCGAACCTCCAAAAGGCTGATTTTGGGGAACAGGCTTCTTTTAAAGAACTTTTTGACGATCTATAGGTATATGATATATGTATGTGTACAGCAACATCCACTGATCCGTTGCACCACATCAATCCTGTTTGAATCAGAATTGCCTTGTGCACATCTCCAGTCTTCAAGTGTCGAAGTGGACCGGAGCAAAGCGGCGCAAAGCGAAAGACGCTTTATTTTAACCATGCTTTTCCTGCAAGGAACTATAGGGTCTTTGCGTAATGAGTCTGCCAAGACCTAAGAGGAGAGATACCGATTCGTCAACGGAAGGAATTGGTGCAGTGGACGACACGAATCGTGCGACAAGTTGTTTCTTGAGCACCTGAAGAGTCGAAAAGAAGCTGCAGCTGCATGAGCCGACTTGGTCATGCAGGATGAACATCATGGGAAAGGCTCAGCCGCAGCTTGGCCCTGTATGCTTATAGTTGTCAGTTGTCAACCGGCAATTGGACCAGAAGATCTTCAGAATCAGAAACTTCCACAGGCAACGAGCTCACCCCTGGTGATTTTCAGGGTGAAAAGGCCACATCAACCCTTCCCCGAGTTCACCAGCGCAGGTGCTTTCAACACCGACCTTAAGGGATGGCATGAACAGTCCGGTCGCTTCATGCGAGAAGGCCTTGGGACGTCGTCCCATGAAAAGTCCAGCTCCCGGGAGATGTCGCGAGATCCCGACCCCAAAAGCTTTCGGAGTTCCCAGGCGAGGGGGGATGGGCCGAGAGGCCGAGAGTTGGGGGGGCGTTCTCCACCTCCGCCACAGGGCGGACTGGCCGTGCAGGTGGGGTCATTTGGGGCCGGGAGCTGAGGGGAGTCAGCTCAGATGGAGTCGGTCCACTGAGTCGGCTCAGAGGGTTCTTTGGGCTCACCACTCTTGGACTAGACTATCTAGACTAGATCTTCCACTCAGGGCTTCCAATGGGTCAAAAAGGTTGTTGAATGTTCTTGACGTATGTGATGGTTTTTGGGTCGGGACGGTCCGCGGTGTTCATACAACAGGTGGGAAGGGACGTGCTTAACTTTTGGGGTACTCGTAGTGACAAGTGATATGCAAGCCCTCCATGTGCTGGTATGTAGTTGTTCTAATGCATCATTGGTGTGGTCAACGGGGCCCGAGTCTCACTTGGGTCCCGGGTAATTTACCATCCAAGTGCACTCGGCCAAGCTTTGCTCAACGCCAGGCAGTTTGTTGCAAGTACAAGCCAACCTAGAGCCCAGGCTGACCTCTTATGGACCACCTAGCCACCCAAAATATGTTTGCGATGGGCTCTAGGACAAAAGTCAAAGCCCTGACATCGATGATGCGATGTCATCTAGTCATGTTAGTCAATTGTGAGTTTCATGGTGGTTCGCTCCTCAAGTGCATGGGTAAACTCTTCTGGGGTTCGAGACCTGTGATTCTTTGCAACTGCTCTTCTTCTTTGCAAAATCTCCACCTGCCAAGTCCTGGCCACTTCCAGTCACTTTGAATTCTACGGCCCTTGTAGTGCTGGTTCCTGGAGTGGATCGTAGTGTCAGAAGTGACTGTGACCGACTTGGGAGACAGTGGAGCTGGGACCATGACCGAATCGTCACCAGGGTGTGGATTTGCGGTCCCAGCCGGTCTTAGACACGTGTTGGAGATGGTTTTCAGAAATGAGGACTCTTCCGTCCCCTTTGCTTTTCGCCCCAGTTCTCTGCTTGGAAATTCAGAAGAAGTTTTCCTTTGCATGGAAATTCTGGTAAACATCTGGCTGAGGTTGGGCTCTCTTCACTGTTTCTTCTCGTCATGGCGCCATGTCAGGCACTCAGGGTCGCCTGGGGCGAGGATGAACCGATGTGAAGCGAATGGTGACGCGAAATCTTCGCGATCATGAGACGGATTGGTAGAGTTAGAAGGACCAAGAACATCTAAGGACTATCAGGAGTATAGCAGGTAGCAGCATATCCTTCGCAAGCTCAGCATGCTTAGCACGGGCATGGAAGGAATGGGCCGATCCAACAAGCCAAAATCAGTCTGAGAGCTGAGAGAAGCCAACGCCATGTGGGTGACGCATCGTGGATGCCTTTGGGCATCCAAAATTGTACTTCATGGAGATCTTTGGGATGGGTTGGGAAAAATCAGGGTGTTTGTTTTCAACAATCCCTACAGTTTATGTGGTTTCTCTTCAAGATTCCCATGTGGGACTCCTCTAAACCTCCACAACAAGTGTTTTTTTGGCAACAATCCCTCAAGTTTCTTATTTTTCTTCAAGATTCCACGTGAAAAAACCCTCTAAACCGGCTTCCACGACAAGTTGCCGGTTGGCCGAGCCTTCGGACCCTGGCCGAGCCGAGCCGGGACCCGGAAATGAAGCGGCGAGAACCGGCGAATCCAGGCACAGAAACGAGCTATACGAAGCACCACCCCCAAAGCAGAAAAAGACAAACAAGTGTGGAAAGAGGTCTTGGAACAGAACGTGTTTCTGAGGATTCAATTCATCAAGCCCGGGTGTCCTGGCTTGAGCTGTCCGGGAGTCAAATGTTCTTAGCGATGTGTTTCTAGACTTAGTCAATCTTAGTCAAAACGCACATGACACAAACTTCTGCAGATCTCGATGGTCAGCTGATCCTACCAAGGTTGGCGGATCGCTTTGTGTCAGGCAGTTGATCCGATGGTGAGAAGGTCGGTCGATCAAATGGACCCAGTGGACTTCCGAACTCTGAGCGAATGCAGGTCAAATGGGTGAAACGATGATGATGACATACATTCCGGCATGATGCATTATAGTAGGTGAAGTAATGAGCAACATCATGGATTTGCTAAGTGCAAAACGTGGAATCAACCACGATTTGTACAGCTTGACTGACCACTGACAGTTGAGCATGTCAACCGTTTGTCTCCTTTCGGCCGTTTCGCATCAGCTCTTTGTTCCAAAGAAGTTCCAAGTAGCAAGGCCTTTGCGGTCAGCCTTTGGCCCAAATGACACAAGCACCGTCCCACCACCACAGTGACACTTACAAACAATGTTTAATGCTTTGTTAAGTATGGACCATGGACAACTTGATGCAAACAGTTCTTACATGTGGAATTGCTAAGTATAAGCATAGATAAGCATAGATACTAGCATAGAGTATTTGATTTAGCATGATTTAGCTACTATGCAGTTTTCATGCTAGACAGGCCAGGCGCACCCTTTTTTCATCCTTGGGCGCTTCCGGCCCCCCCTGTCGGCCATTGTGGCCATGGCCTCCGGAGGAGTCTGGAACACCCAGCAGGCCTTTCTGGCTCAGCTGAGGGACGGCAGCCTGGAGGCCTGGGGACACCCAGATTATGGTGCCCCGATCCCAGCCGACATCATAGCCTCCGGGCAGAAACACGGCCTGAAGCGGGCTTGGTCTACGTGGCAAGGTGGCTTTTTAGTGGAGCTGCAGAACGGGGAGTTTCACGCCTGGGGAAACAAGGAAAAAGGTGCCGACATCGACGCCGTGAAGGCCACGCTGGAACGCGAGGGTGTCGTACAGATTTGGAGCACCTCAGGCGCTTTCCTGGCAGAGTTGACAAGCGGCAAGGTGCTCACATGGGGCGATGCAGGTTGGGGCGGCGAGGTCACCACCTCGGTGCGGGAAGCCCTCGAAGCCGAAGGGATCCACCGCGCCTGGTCCACACACGGTGCCTTCATCGTGGAACTGAAGAGTGGCCGAGTGGTCGCCTGGGGCCGTTCCGAATTCGGATCCCAAATCCCCTCCGACGCCCAAGCAGCGATGCGAACCAAAGGGCTCCGGGACATTTGGACCACTCGCTTCGGCGCCGTCGTGGCGCAACTGAACACCGGAGAAGTGATCTCGTGGGGAGACACCAACCGTGGCGCCGACGTCGGCGGAGTGAAAGATCGGCTCGAAGCCGCGGGAGTTCGACACATGTGGAGGAGTACTTTCGCCTTTTTGGCGCAGCTGAAGACTGGCGAAATCCTCTGCTGGGGCGACAAAAATCGTGGCGGTGCGCTCCCCGCGGCGACGAAAGAAGCCCTGGACGCCCACGGAATCGCCCGCGCATGGAGCACCACCAGTGCATTCCTGGCGGAGCTGACGAACGGCTCCGTGGTGGCCTGGGGAGTCGGATCCGGTGCCGAGATCCCAGACGACTTGCACAGCTCCTTGGAACGCGAGGGGATCCGCGAGGCCTTCGGCACGGCCGGCGCCTTCCTGGTGGTTTTGAAGAGCGGCCGCTGCGTCGCGTGGGGCGATCCCCGCTACGGTGCAGACCTGAGCTCCGTCAAGGACAAGTTGGAGACGGTGGGCCTGGCGCTTTCAGCGCCTGCAACCCCAGCTCCGGAGGCCCCGCACGCAGGTCCAGGCACCTTGCCGAGTGGATCCCCCCGGACGGCTGCGGCATTCCTACGGGTCTTCGACATGTCTCCGGAGTCAGTGAAGCTCACGGAGGAGATCTGGTTCTGCTATGTTCTGCTATCCTCCTAGCAATTTTCCCTAGAGAATCAGAGAGCTCGGGTGTTCCAGAAACAGGCAATACTTTAGTAGATTAATTAAGCTGGTCGATGAGGTTCACTTGCCGTTTTCTAACGGTGGCAGTGGAGTGTGATTCTTTAGAGGCACACTTGTTGCAATTGTTTTTGTTTTGTAAGCCACACGCTCGCATCCTTCAGCCTGGAGATCAATGCCAATGGCATCCAATGGCAATGCCTTTTTCCAAACAGCATGTCACAACATATAACAACACAATGTTCAATGATCACAGATGATCACAGATGATCACTCTTCCAAAGCTTGCCCTATCTTTCCCTCATCTTCAAAGCTTTTGATGTTGGAAATGCCATCCTTCTTCCCCCCTGTCTCCCCCTGTCTCTGGTAGGGACCGGTTCCAGGTCCTCGTGGCCACGGGGCTCACGGACCGGGGACGATGTCTTGGCCCGGTGTGACTCTGACCCCCCCACCTCGCCACCTGGTCTAGTACCAAAAGTAGTGAATGTTTAATTGTTATTCGAAAATGGTTGGTTCTCGCAACTGTTTGATTGTTTCAAAATGGTCTTCAAACAGACTCCAAACATCAATGGAAGAGAGGAAATGAAGGAATATGACCAGGAAAATAACTAAGAATTAAACATTAACTATCTACTTTTTGTAGCTTCACCTTTCCCCCTGTCTCTGTGTCTCAGACTCTGACCCGCCACCTCGCCACCTGGTACAAAAAGTAGCCCGTGATTTTTTATTTTGTTAGTTATGTTCCTGGTCATATTCCTTCATGTCCTTTCTTCATCTTTCTTCCATTGATGTTTGGAGTCTGTTTGAAGGAAATGTTGAAACAATGTTTGGATATTTTCTTGTGAACAGTATTTTTTGAACAGGTTTGAAAAGTATTTGTCATCATCATGGACTGGTACGTGTGTGGTGTGGGTGTTCCCATTCTTTAGGGGTGTCCAGGGTTCCAAGGAGGTATGTGCACAGTTCTCAACGTGTTCTGATTTTTTAAGTCCAGTGCCCCGTATGTGCTGGCAGAGGGCTGATTCTTTACGCTACAATTGTATGTTTCTGTTTTTTTCTCCTTTGTCGTTTGCCCTGTGCTTTTGCGTTGCCCTGCGACAGGCACTTGCAGGCACCGTCGAGGGTGTCGAAGTTAGACATGTTTGACCAGGTCGAGGATCGTCCAAAAAAAACATAGGCAGGAACTAGAAGCATATATCTCCATGGATCTCCATGGCATCAACAAAAGCAATAACCTATAGAACGCAACACGCATACACACACATCAAACAAATAAAGTTGGGTGTTTCTTTTGGTTTTCTCTCCTTTGTGGTTTCCACACCTCCAACTCCACGGCCCAGAGATCAAAACGTTTCTTTGCCTTTAGAGCATTGCACTATACATTCCAAATGCTGCAGCCACCATGAAGGGTGCGGGACCGTGCAAACATGTAAGAGACATGTTTCCTAGCCTGTTCACCTCGAACATGCAGCTTACAATTTGTCCATATGGAAGGGGGGTGGAACATGTATCTCCCCTTGGATTGTAAATCCCACAGCTTCCTGACCTGCCCAGCAACTCCGAAGAGGAGATCTCCAACTACTCCAGCTGGGTCAGCCGGGCCACGGTGAAGTTGGAGCATGGCGAGGCGGCGAAAGTGGAACCAAAACCGCATCGGATTTGCTGTGTGTGTGCCTTTAATCACCCGGGTTCAGTCGTTCGTGCTTGTGTGATATATGTGTGGTTTTGCATTTTATGCAGCCAAGTTTGGACCTCTCATTCCATAGAGATGTTGTTTCCGCAAAATGGGTAAACTCTTCAGTACTCTACGCACTGGGTCGTAAACTCTTGCGGCGTTGCGGGTGGCCAGGCTGCAGGCACCGTATTGCTGCTTGTGGTGTGATTGCAAGCTGTGCCCCGGTAATACCTGTGCCTGAGGTGCCGGCGGTGGTCAAGGCCATGCAGTTGCCCCAAGATGAGAAGGAGAAGAAGAAAGAACACTTGCTGTGGATGAAGAAGGACAGGCTTAGTTGTGATGTTTCACCATGAGAGTTCGAAACCTTCAGCATCATGAGCAGTCAGAGTATTTTTGGGGGCACTACCATGGAACCACAGACTCTAGCATCTTGCTTTACTGTGTTGGGGGCTGCCGCAGCTCACTGTCAGCATGGATACCATTCTCACAATCAGGATATGATGAAACTTGTTCAGCGTCGAAGATGACTCTAGATCGAGTCTAATCATAGGACTAGTGGGTGCTATTTGCGGCTGAGGTAAGATTTCCAGGTTGTAGCCTATCAGACGCAAGCATTCATTTAACCATAGCACTGGATATCTTTTTTGTGTTCCCAGTGCAGGAAGAAAAAAAAGTTGAGCACCTCGCCATGGATGAAACCTTCTTACCCCGAAGCTGCAAAAGGCAAATGTAGTTATTCAACATCAAAAAGAGGCTTGAAATCCAGGGATGACTTGGTGGGCCTGTCAGAGCCACAGGCACAAAGTTTTATTTGAGGCAATGTTCTTCAGGTGTCATTTGGGTTCTTGACAATGCGGTTGGTTGCTTTGACACTGCCCTGTTGCAGGCGCTCCCCACAAGTCATTGCAACTCATGGTTGCGGACCACAGCATCCGAACGGCCAGGAGCTGGAACATCCAAATCTCGTCAAGATCTTGGGGCTCTATTGGTCTCCTGGCGCTCCTTGCCGCCCACGAAAACGGGGCGGCTACAAACGTTTGGCCAGCTCCGGCCCGACACGATCTGCGAACCCCAATTTTCTGTTGGCGTGTTCAAGGCTCAATTGACTTAGGGACACCCTCGCAAACATTCAACACAATTCGACTTCACGAAGGTCTATCAGCCAGCCGAAGAATGCTGAGATTTTGCTCCGAAGCCTCATTGACAGGCAAGCCAGGGGTCTGATCTCCAGCAAACACTTTCGGAATTCAGATTTGGGCCCTCCATCACCCACATCCCAGGTCCATAGAGCTTTGTTTTATCATGTGTGTTTAATGCTTGTGTATTTTGACCCTAGGGCTCCAACCACCTCCTGAGAAGATGGTTGGGGTGGGTGCCAGGGGGGGTCTAACCACCGAACCTGAGGAGATGGTTGGAGCCCTAGGGTGACTAGGCTCCGGGTTGGCCAATCCGAGGTGTACAAATACCGTGATGTGTGTTGCCGTGGAGCCAGCCCCCAGGCGCGACAGACGCCGGTGTGAGAGGGGCGGGTGTTGGGAGTTTGTGTTTAATCTTTACCAGTTTCCCTTGATGAATCTCAATCACCGTGCAATATTATAGGAGAGACCACCTCCTGACAGACTGCATTGAGTTAAATATATGGTTAAAACTTAAAACTGGTTAGAGCTAAATCCACCAGGCCTTGTTGGTGGCTTGTCCCTTCCACTAAGATTGCTGCTGCGTGTTTTTTGTTTAATGGGTTTACGTGCAGTGGGCAAGAACTGGTGGAAAGGCTGCTGCATGCTGCTGATCTCTGAAATCTGAACATACCTCAACTTCGGCATGGAGACGCCCCTGCAAAAGGTGAGAACATATCAATCAGGGTGTAGGAGTTCCCCTTCAACAGCAATTTGTAGTTTGAATGGTTTGGTGGTTATCTCAGTATCTCCCACTAGACCTCGTGGCGGCATTCATTAGGAATTGGTGCGGCATTCTGTGGTTGTGTGGTTCCTGTTCTGTACGTGTTTGACCTGTACCGGGGATGACCGATCCCAATGATTTGTATTAAATTGTTCAGATGGCTTGAAACCATGTTGAAAGCACCTGTTCGAACGGAAGTTCAGCAGCTCAGCAGCTGAACACCATAATGCCGACCATTTGGGGAAAAAAAAACCAACCATCCGAAGAAAATCCATACCGACCATCCTGAGAAGTTTTGGTTTGTGTTACATGCCCCATAATATGGATCCACTGCCACCTTCTCAGGTTCGGTATGACTTTGCCCTACCCTAGCGCCTACATAAGTCGTCTCCTTCCTCACCGTGCCTCCATGGGGATCCAAGGATCGTTGACCTCTTAAGCTTGGATGCATGTGACCTGTAACAGTAAGTAAACAAGCAAGAACATCACTACTTTTGGACAAGGCCTGGTACCTAACCATCATCATCCACTGGGCCCAGGTAATAGGATAGACCCAATGGATGCATGTCCCCCCTTGCAATGTGTGTGGACCGATTCAGCAAGAACCTCAGGTGCTTGAGACGCCTTCTACAACAGGAACCGTCCCTGGCACAGCGGGAGCATTTGCCCCTAGCACTGGGGATTGCTTCTGCCATGATGCAGCTCAGCTGAGAGCTGCGGCCGTCCGAATTAAAAACGATTCTCAGCACATCTGAGTACCCTGCAGCCCGATTCTGGTGGATTTCGGTCCACGTCACGTGGTCAGCATCGTTGTCGGCCTCGAAGTGAAGTGCAGTGTTGAGGCCAGTCGCGGGTTTCCTGCGGTCGTCACTGGGAAACATGTTTGACACATTCCTCGCAATGAGGACTCTGTCAAGACGACCTGGAGTGCCAAGGTATCTTCACGACCTCGCTGAGCCGATCCTGCACCAAGATCTCAAACCGGAGAATGTCCTGATCTTCGACTCCGATTCCAAGTTGATCCCCAAGGTCACCGACTCTCGAACTGCACAAAGCTGCAGGGGGAGGTGCTGCAGGTTGGAGACTGGAACTTCCTGTCCCTCAGAGGGTGCATCCCACCTGAAGCACAAGAGGGTCACTAAGAGTTGCGGCCGACACATCCGACCGGTCGCCCATTGGTGTTTGAAAGACGGAGTGCTGGGGGGGGAAGGCCTACATGTCAATCATGTCAATGATGTGTGCTGGACTGTTAGTTGGGCGATCCCTCATCCGATGGCCATGACCTGAGTCATGTCTGTGGCAGCCCTTCCCTTCCAATCAGGACTTGAAAGGCATGCATCAGTGTAGGCTAAGAGGCCAGCATGAATGACAAGCCTGACTCACCAACATGGAAGTGGAACAGATAGCCTGTGGGAAGACTGCTCTCCTGTACCAACAGGGAATTGTCCACTTCCGTGTTCATCTGCGGATTCTGCATGTCTTTAAGTTGCAATCGACCCTTCGATGGCTTCCGTGTTTATCCAATCGATCTGCCACACCCAGAAGGCCTGAAGAACAACATGCATTCGACCCCCAGACCTAAAGAAGAGATGTGGAATACCCAGACGCTCCATGGGACTGCCATATATGCCGATCAGTTGGGGTGCTTTGGGGGGGTCAATGTAGGCACATATATGGCATACATGGAGTGCATGGGATAGGTATGACTAGATGTAGGAGGATATTTTGGGTCAGGAGTTTTGTTTGTCGCACGTACTATAAGCAGCCATTTCAGTAGGTGAAACACGATGAAAACGATGCACAAGCTCACTGTATCGCTCTATTCGCTTCGCTGGTTTTCCTTACCCTAGACGGTGGATAACAGGCAGACCTTTTTTGGGGGATTGGTTTCCCCATGCTAACGCCTGTTGTTCAACCGTGCTTGCTCCCCTGCTCCCGCACCGCTGCTTGGCCCTCCACGGTGTCTTTTTTGCTGCACACGTTGGGATGCGCACAGTGAACACCTTGGGGCAGAAGGTCTTAGATCCTGAGGGGGGGTCGCCAAGGAAACATTCACAAAGTAATAGGCATCCGGAGACCAAAGACTAGAAGCGGCGCGCGGAGACCGAAAACTAGAAGGTCTTAGATCCTTAGATCCTCACAGGATCTGGCTATTTCGCTGGTGAGGATGGGGAGATCAGACCAAAGACTAAAACTGGGCCGGAGATCGCTCTTAGCTCCTTTTGGGGCCTGGCTATTTCGCCATCTTCGATGGGCTGGTCCGGGGTTGATGGGCCAATGAGCTCGTCCGCATTGGATGCTGGACATGACAAGCGGTCAAAGTGGATGAAGTCCCAACAGAGGTTAAAGGACCCTAGTTCGACTATCCCATAGGGTAGGTACCCCAGGTGACAGGTCCATAAGGTCACTTAACCTCTCTTGGTCCCAATGGATCCAAAGAAGCACTGTGACTTTTGCACCCGTTCCAGCCCTTCCAGCCCGTTCTCTCACCCTAGCCGCTGGCGCTCTCATTTGCTCTGCTCCTGCCTCGAGGACGTGGGCTTCAATCAGAATGGAGGTGGCAAGGGCGCCTTGGCCTACAAAGCGCCTGAGATGTTCGAGGAGAAGTTTCAGATGGCATCCGAGGCTAGCCGCGGCGAGCTGAAGTGCGAGCTGAACCACCCAACAGTCCATGGGATCATGGAGGGACCTTTGACATACCTGGAGCCTGGAACACCTACCAAAATCCAGTCATCGTTTGGGGTTCCAGGTGTAATTCATATCCCAATTCCCTTGAATGACAGGAGACAAGATGATTTCCCTTAGGGTCTTGGGACTCTTCACATTGTACGCCTTCGCGGTCAACAGGTGTACGCCTTCGCGGTCATTTGCTTTGAAATCCTGACCGGACAGCAAGCTTGGAAAGGGCGCCTCGGTGGCCAGGCAAGTCACTGGCGGATGCAGGACTGATTCCACCTGATGTGGCAGCCGCTAGCCCCTCATGTCCCCAGCAAGTCATGGGACTGGAAACATTTACCAGTGTCTCATCTATATCCAGTCCCGTGTATGGAGTAGATTCCTAACAATAGATTCCTAACAATAGGACCTTACTGGTAGATTGCCCTATACATCCTAATTAGCTAATCTACCAGGACCTGAGCCGTTCATGACCTCTTGGGAGTCTCTGTTTGTGGCCTCTAACAGACCTGTTTGTGACCGAAAATCCTGGGATATCAAGTTAGGTCACGTACTGAAGGTCCTGGTATACATTGGCCCCTTAAAGCATCGCGAACATCATCCCAAATTGTTCGAGTGTTGAATTCCTCAACAGCTGGGCTGTCCTGTTATTGCAACGAGGGTTTGGGGCAAGGACGTGCAAGGCGTCCTTCAACAGGAATTTTTGGTTGACTCGTTTGTTCAACATGGGAATGATAATCTGATACGTTGAAGCAACATGAGTGGGTGATCGGGCTATACCAAAGATCATATATATCATGCAATGAAAAGCAGTCGTGACTGACATACAGAAGTCCAGCGTTTTACTCGTTGCCTCACACAACAAGAATATCAATAAGTTATGATAATTAAGTTATTAATACACGAGTCCACCATTGATAGGCCTCCAAAACCCCCACCCCAATTGGATCTTCTCTTTGTCCGACACTTGCGGCCCTGGCGACCTGCTTCGATCCCAGGCGCAGCGACCTCGGCATCATGAGAGCCGTGTGTGATGGGCAGCGGCCAGCGATGGACGACCCGAAGACGGACTTGGGCCCGATCATCCAGGAAGCGCGGCTTCCGCGAGAGTGGCGCGGACACGGCACAGGTTGCACGACATGAACCGAGCGACAACACGCGAACAGAGAGTCGTCGGGAAAGTTAAGAGAAAGGAGCGTTCAGCCGGCCGAAGAACGTATCGAGCTCACACGATGTAAAGCTCAGAACCCCAGGACCTTCCAACAGAGGTTGAATGACCCGAACTTGACGGGTCCTATTTACGGTCACTTAACCTGTCTTGGTTCCTAGTGACCGAACGTATCCCGGCCGGGACTGGTGACCGAACGGTGGCCTACCAGGGGATCGAGTTCGGTCACGAAGATCCTGGTGTCTGGGGTTCTGAGGCTTTACACTGCAGGGGTGATTTGTTTCGGTCCGATGTTGGAAGGTGATTTCAAACATCGAGTATACTAAAGGTAAGTCTTCCAGCCCTCATGGATAGTAGTCGAGCATGTTTTGGTTCAAAAACACCTTCAAACCATTTACGCCGTACCGTACCCCCATCGCCCCCCCACGCAGCTCCTCCAGTCCCAGGACTCCTGGGCAGCCGACCCCGAAGCCCGGCCGCGCTTCGCCGCGATCTGCGAGCGCCTGAAGCCACAGCGCTTCCCCAAGAAGCTATCAACAGCAGCGCCCAGCTACTGGTCGGGCACCGGAGAAGCTTTGGATCAAGGCGAAGTCGGAATCTTCTGAGCAGATGCTGAGAGGGATGGACGGTGCCATTAGTCCTGCAAATGAGATCAACATGAGGATTCCTGGGCACCCTCGATCATCATGTAAATCGAAATATGCGCTCATGATGCCAAGCTTCACTTGCGCTCATTCAGATCGACTCTCGGTCAGTCTTGAGAGTTTCCCCTTGCGAGGGTGGGCGGCTGTGCCCGTGTCTGAGAAGACCTTCGAAGCTTTGAAGAAGCTCTTCGTCGTGACACAGCCGGAGCAGCTGGGAGAAGGCCGAGACTGCAAAGACTATCGGCGGAAGTACAGCAACCTCCAGCTGCTTGGACGATGTCGGATATGTGACCGGTAAACTTGTGATGTGGGAAGATTTTAGGGGTGTCCTATTTTGGAGAAAGACCTTTGTAACTAACCGGACATGCCCAAAGGGCCGCCAGTCCGAGCAATTGGACAGCTGTTTGCTGTCCGCTTATCATCGTGATCAGGTGACGAAGTGGGTCCGATACACATGCTCTCAAATGAGCTACGAATGGACACTTGCTACCGACCCTTTAGCAGCTATTTGATGTTCAACACAGGAAGCCTACACATCCCTGAAATCATGATGGTTAGGTGGATGGGAAATGGCCACGATTTCGGAGGACCATGGTCCCAAGAACTCACACAGGTGGTTTTCACTCACTCCACTGATTATTTGGGAGTGGTATATGTTTGGTAAATCATATACTCCATATATCTCCATATATTACAGTATAATTTTCAACAAAACATATTTGGGAGTGGTTATACTGCAAATGTATGGCTCCACTTACTGTATTATTTTTGGGAGCGTATACATTTGTACGATTTGTACTTTAAGTTGCTCTAGTGACGTTCGCTGGGCTAAGGACCGAATGAGACAGTAAAATAATGTAAACGATACTGCTTGGGTCAAGCCTTTCGGCTTTCGACACCAGTGAGATCACTGTTGGGCACGCCTGTTGGTTGGGTGTTTCAGGATAATGATAATGCCAGGTTTGGGTCCCTGGTTTGGGTCGAAATACTCTCCGCAAACTAACATGGAACCCGAGAATTGACCGGTGGAAGACCATTTTCCTCTACAACCCAGTGGTTTTGGGGGGTCTATGTCAACCTGCAGGGGAGTAAATCACTTACACTTGCTTTTGTGTGCCTACTATAGTTCCAAGCCCGGCGAGGCGGTTCAGTTTCCAACCTCTTGGGCAAGTCAGATTTGTAGAAACCACTTGGGAGGATTTTTTTTGGTTTCGTTGGTTGTATATTCTTTCGATCCAACCAACAGGATCGTTAAACACTAACAACAAGCTGCATTTGTTTGTTGCTTCTTTGTGTGGCATTTGCTCTTGTTTGCATCCCAGGCCCAGTGCGTGACATGGATGTACCGAAGCAATGCTGCTAGTGCATTCAAGGGTTGGACACGACTTAGAGATATAACATTATAACACATCATTATAGAAAAACATGTATGCAACAAGGGTTGGGCATTAGAGATATAACACATAAGTGTTCCTCATGGCATGTAGCACTTTCCCCACAAATAAGTAGC
>CAXAMN010003891.1:1089812-1119456 GCA_963970005.1 Durusdinium trenchii
TATACTTACTGGTGTTGTGAAACCTATATACAAATCACCAACAACATCCCATGCAAGGCTGCACTGCAGCCTCAAGAGCCAGTGGTGGAGTCCACGGAAAAAAAAGGAAACAGAAGAAAACAAATGGGCCTGGAGGATTCCACTCGCGGCTTTGTTATGGCAACTCTATCCACCGCTTTGTGGATTCATCAAAGCCCTCTCAGGGCTGGAGGTATGGTACATCCATTCTGGAGACCAGAGGAGGGGCAGGGTCTGACTCATTTACATGATGGGGTGACGACGGTGACGACATGACTACTTGCAGTCACATGGGGTGATGGCAACTTTACGAGTGCAGCCAACAGACTACATGATGGGGGTGACTTTTAAGGTTTGCAGTGATTTGCAGTGGTCCCTTTTCAGAAGGATGTGGAAGACGACCCTTTGTTGAGGCACTCGGGTTTTCAGACCCCCGCTTTGGACATAAACACGTGCTTGGAGCTTGGTACCCGCATTCAGCGTGTTTAAAAGCGTTCTTTGAACGTGTTTCAGAGACACCCTTGTGCGGTTTTTCATTTAAGATTATATTCTACTACATTTGGTGCATCATAAATAGCCTTCATGAGGTTAGCCTTCACTTCAGTTAAGCCGTCCGCAGAGGACCGCCTACATGACTGCTGACCTTGACTTCTGGGACCTGAGATTTCTCACCAACACGGACCAACGCGCATCGTCAAATTGACCAAGCCAACCGCTGGCGCAACGCCGGGCTATGCTGGCAATGGAATTGGCATGCCAACACACGAGCAGAAGCAGGATGAGTAGCTCCAAAGGAGCGCGGAATCTGGCTGCCTTTGCTTCCCAGGCTTCCCAGGGTGCGGATATGATATGGAACATTGATTCTCTTTCACCGATCAAGACATGTACGCACGAGATATGATCCAGACTTGCTCGAGCTGCTCAAGCGAGACATTGTAGGGTTCGGCGTTGGTTGGTCGGTCCAAGAAATCAGGCAGAACAAAGACCGGATCCTCTGAGTGCTTAAAGCGGTCGGACCGGAATTACCTGACTTCTAGGAGTTCCTGAACACTTTGGCGATGCCCTCATAGTCTTTGAACTTCGACGGGGGTCCTGGAAAATAATTAATGTGTCCCCTCTCCAAGAACTGATTTTAAGCGAACTATCTATAGTGGGGAGATCCATGATCTTCACCCGTCGACGTTCCCTTGAACCAAGTCTGGGTTCTCATCCTTCTTTTTTACAACTTCTAACTACCTTTTTGGAGGGTTTATATCTTGTTAGCCACTAAGAAGTCCTGGGGAGACTTCCATCGGATTTGGTCTCACCGAAATCAGACTTTATCTATACCCCATCACATCGGCCGTGATCGGGTGATTGGAGGTGTCCGGCGGCAGGTATGTCAAACATCCTTGAATCCTCCATGATGATGATGTCATAGGGGCATAGGCTATAGGTGCATAGGAAAATGAGCAATAGGTGCTGCTAAAACTCCTGGCAACAGAGGGCCGACAAATGCTCGAAGATATTTGAAGACAGGAGAGGGGAGAGAGAGAGAGAGAGAGCGAGCGAGCGAGCGAGCGACAATGAAAAACACGGTCTAGCTATACAACACTAGCTGCAGAAGTGCTCTTTAGCCCTACCAGGGCTACATCTAAGCCAAAAGCCTTGGATTTCAATGGATTTCACTAGTGCAGGTGTTGGTGTTCTTCGTGGCGACCTCAGAGGAAGGTCCTTCTTGGCAGGAGAAGATGGGGTAAGAATAAGATGGATGACAAAGGTCCAGTGGACCGACTACGTGGGCCATGCATGACCGATCATACGGACGCGTGTTCAACTCGGGGTCACCAGTCCAGACTCGGCCGAGTCGCCTCCGACTCGGTGGTCCAACTGGGTGTCCGCTAGACCTTCGCCAATGGGTGGATCTTTCTATAAAGACAGGTTATAGACCGTAAATAGGACCCGTAACCTGGGGTACCGGGATAGTCTATAGGGTCATTCATCCTTTGTTGGAATACTTATTTGTTCGATCAGGTGATGTTTTGGTCGGGTTGGCGTTCCTAGTCCTAGCCCACAGCGGTGTGGTGCGGCCGGTAATTCATTCGGGTGGTTTCGGAGGAGAGAGATCAAACAGTTCCTGCAGCTCAGGAGTTTCGTAGGATGAAGTGTGTGGTACTCGTACCGGTATGATCGTCCATGTACTTACAAGGGTGTGTATAGCTAATTGCATCATAGGGGGGGCCCGACATTCCAAAGGTCTCGCTTGTTCGGGCATAATTTTGGCCTCCAAGTGTACTTGGTCAAGCTTCGCTCGGAGAAGATCAGACGCTGTCCAAGCGCCCACAGCACATAAGAATCTGTTGGAATTACAAGATAAATCTAGAGCCCTGGGTGACCTCTATTTCACCCACCACCCAAGAAATGTCTTATCCTTGCAAGAAAGAAAGAAAGAAAGAGGTCAACATGGGCCCTAGGAAGAAAGTCAGAGCCCAAGCATTGCGCTTGGCTCCTCAATGGGTAGAAACTCTTCTGGGGTAACTGGGATCTTTGATTCCTTGGCAGAACAAGTTCCACCTGCCAAGTACGACCACTTCCAGTCACGGTTTTTGCCGGTCCGTGTTCTCAGGGGGATTGTAGTGCTTGGGGTGGATCTCAGACTGTAGGGGCTCTTAGGACATCTGGAGACTGGAGACTTAGGAAGGAGACAGTCCTGAAACCCGGACATTTGGAGACTTAGGGGGTAGATGTGGGTCTTGGAAAGGTGTTGAAAAGGTCTTCAACATTGGGGACCCTTGGAATTGTGCCCAACTGGCTCCGCTTCACAAGGGGTAGGTTCTTTTTTTGCATGGAAATTATTTGAACAAAATCCTGCTGAGGTTGGGCTCTCTTCACTGTTTCTTCTCGTGGTGGCGCCATGTCAGGCACTCAGGGTCGCCTGGGGCGAGGATGAACCGATGTGAAGCGAATGACGCGAAATCTTCGCGATCATGAGACGGATTGGTAGAGTTAGAAGGACCAAGGACATCTAAGGACTATCAGGAGTAGCAGGTAGCAGCATATCCTTCGCCAGCTCAGCGTGCTTAGGCCGAGGGGGGGGGCCGATCCAACAAGCCAAAATCAGTCTTAGAGCTGATAGAAGCCATTTCTATGTGGGTGACGCATCGTGGATGCCTTTGGGCATCCAAAATGGTACTTCATGGAGATCGATCTTTAGGATGGGTGGAAAAAATCAGTGTTTTCAACAATCCCTACAGTTTATGTGTTTGTTCTTCAAGATTCCCACGTGAAAAACTCTCTAAACCGGCTTCCACGACAAGTTGCCGGTTGGCCAAGAAGATCTTCTGCCGAGCCTTCGGACCCTGGCCGAGCGGACCCGGGGATGAAGCGGCGAGAACCGGTGAATCCAGGCACTGAAACAAAGCACCACCCCAAAGAATAAGACAAACACGTGTGGAAAGAGGTCTTGGAACAGAAGTGTCCTTTTGGGCTTGAGCTGTCCGGGAGTCGAATGTTCTTCGCGATGTGTTTCTAGACTTAGTCACAACGCACATGACATGAACTTCTGCAGATCTCGATGGTCAGCTGATCCTACCAAGGTTGGCGGATCGCTTTGTGTCAGGCAGTTGATCCGATGGTGAGAGAGTTGGTCGATCAAGTGGACCAAGTGGACTTCGAACTCTGAGCGAATGCAGGTCAAATGGGTGAAACGATGATGACATACATTCCGGCATGATGCATTATAGTAGGTGTAAGTAATGAGCAACATCATGGATTTGCTGAGTGCAAAACGTGGAACCAACCGCGATTTGTACAGTTTGAATGACCACTGACAGCTGAGCATGTTCCAGTAACTGTGTGTCTCCTTTTCGGCCGTTTCGCATCGGCAAGGCCTTTGCGGTCAGTCTTTGGCCTAAATGACACAAGCACCGTCCCACCGCCAAGGTGACACTTACAAGATCTTACAAGCATGATGCAGCATTATTCATATAGAGTTTGAATAACTTGGTAAGTATGGACCATGGACAACTTCATAAACAACAGTTCTTACGTGTGGAGTTTTCATGGTAGACAGGCCAGGCGCACCCTTTTTTCATCCTTGGGCGCTTCCGGCACCCCTGTCCGCCCTTGTGGCCATGGCCTCCGGAGGAGTCTGGAGCACCTACGTTGCCTTTTTGGCTCAGCTGAGGGACGGAAGCCTGGAGGCCTGGGGAAGGTCAAAATGTGGCGCCCAGATCCCCGCCGACATCAAGGCCTCCGGGCAGAAACACGGCCTGAAACGGGCTTGGTCTACGTGGGATGGTGGCTTTTTGGTGGAGCTGCAGAACGGGGAGTTTCACGCCTGGGGAAACAAGGACTACGGTGCCGACATCGGCACGGTGAAGGCCACGCTGGAACGCGAGGGCGTCGTGCAGATTTGGAGCACCTCTGGCGCTTTCCTGGCAGAGTTGCCGAGCGGCAAGGTGCTCACATGGGGCGTGGCAGGTTTCGGCGGCGAGGTCGCCACCTCGATGCGGGAGGCCCTGGAAGCCGAAGGGATTCAGCGCGCCTGGACCACAGCCGGTGCCTTCATCGTGGAACTGAAGAGTGGCCGAGTGGTCGCCTGGGGCGGTTCCTCCCACGGGTCCCAAATCCCCTCCGACGCCCAAGCAGCGATGCGAACCAAAGGCCTCCGCGACATTTGGACGACTCGCGCTGGCGCCGTCGTCGCGCAACTGAACAGCGGAGAAGTGATCTCGTGGGGAAGCACCAACAGTGGCGCCGACCTCGGCGGAGTGAAAGATCGGCTGGAAGACACGGGAGTTCGACGCGTGTGGAGCACTGGTTTCGCCTTTTTGGCGCAGCTGAAGACCGGCGAAATCCTGTGCTGGGGCGACAAAGATCGTGGCGGTGCGCCTGTCAGGGGGACGAAAGAAGCCCTGGCCGCCCACGGAGTCGCCCGCGCATGGAGCACCGGCTTTGCATTCCTGGCGGAGTTGACGAACGGCTCCGTGGTGGCCTGGGGACTCGGACCCGATGGTGCCAAGATCCCAGGCGACTTGCACAGCTCCTTGGAACGCGAGGGGATCCGCGAGGCCTTCGGCACGAACTATGCCTTCCTGGTCGTTTTGAAGAGCGGCCGCTGCGTCGCGTGGGGCGATTCCAACTGCGGTGCAGACCTGAGCTCCGTCAAGGGCAAATTGGAGACGGTGGGCCTGGCGCTTTCAGCTCCGGAGGCCCCGCACGCAGGTCCAGGCGCCTTGCCGAGTGGATCCCCCCGAACGGCTGCGGCATTCCTGCGGGTCTTCGACATGTCTCCGGAGTCCGTGAAGCTCACGGAGGAGACCTGGTTCTGCTATCCTCCTAGCAATTTTCCCTAGAGAATCAGAGAGCTCGGGTGTTCCAGAAACAGGCAATTCTTTAGTAGATGAAGTTCACTTGCCGTTTTGTTTTACGGTGGCAGTGGAGTGTGATTCTTTAGAGGCACACTTGTTGCAATTGTTTTCGTTTTGTAAGCCACACGCTCGCATCCTTCAGCCTGGAGATCAATGCCAATGGCATCCAATGGCAATGCCTTTTTCCAAGCTGAGCATGTCACAATGTCACAACAACATATAACAACACAATGTTCAATGATCACAGATGATCACTCTTTACGTCAGCTTTCCCTATCTTTCCCTCAAAGCTTTTGAAGCTTTTGATGTTGGAAATGCCATCCTTCTTCCCCCCATTCTCCCCCTGTCTCTGGTAGGGACCGGTTCCAGGACCGAGAGTCGACGTCACAGACCGGTGACGATGTCTTGGCCCGGTGTGACTCTGACCCGCCCCCCCACCTCGCCACCTGGTCTAGTACCAAAAGTAGTGAATGTTTAATTGTTAATTCTTAGTTATGTTGCTGGTCATATTCCTTCATGTCCTTTCTTTCCATTGATGTTTGGAGTCTGTTTGAAGGAAATGTTGAAAAACAAAAAGTGTTCAAAAAGTTGTGAGAACTGAGAACCAACAATTTTTGAATAGTTTCCTGGTCATATTCCTTCTTTTGCAGGGTTCCAAGGAGGTATGTGCACAGTTCTGACTGTGTGTGCCCAGTATGTGCTGGCAGAGGGCTGACATCTTTAAGCTACAATGTTGGTATGGTACAATGTTAGTATGGGCCATCTGGATTCAGGATCCTTTAAGGTGGCATCTGGCAGTGGCGCCGGTGGATGCCTAAAGGGTCAGACAGCCCAGGCCAGTTTGATGTGTCTTTACTTGAGCCACACTGGGTTAAGTCATGTAAATCATCGCCACCCCCTATCTAGCTATATAACACAAAACAAACGCACACAAATTGTATGTTTCTGTTTCTTCTCCTTTGTGGTTTGCCCTGTGCTTTTGTGTTGCCCTGCGTTTGGCTCCTTGCAGGCACCGTCGAGGGTGTCGAAGTTAGATATGTTTGACCAGGTCGAGGATTGTCCAAAAAAGCATAGGCAGGAACTAGAAGCATATATCTCCATGATTCTCCATGGATCTCCATGGCATCAACAAAAACAATAACCTATAGAAAGAAACACGCATACACACACACACCAAACAAGTAAAGTTTGGTGTTTCTTTTGGTTTTCTCTCCTTTGTGGTTTCCACACCTCCGACTCCACGGGCCAGAGATAAAAAAAAAAAAACCTTCGTGGATTTCTTGCATCTTTTTTGTTGCACCTTTCTTTGCCTTTAGAGGATTGCACAATACATTGCAAATGCTGCAGCCACCATGAAGGGTGCGGGACCGTGCAAACATGTAAGATACATCTTTCCTAGCCTGTTCACCTCAAACATGCAGCTTACAATTTGTCCATATGGAAGGGGAGTGGAACATGTATCTCCCCTTGGATTGTAAATCCCCCAGCTTCCTGACCCGTCCAGCAACTCCAAAGAGGAGATCTCCAACTACTCCAGCTGGGTCAGCCGGGCCACGGTGAAGTTGGAGCATGGCGAGGCGGCGAAGTTGGAGACCATCGGATTTGCTGTGTGTGTGTGTGCCTTTAATCACCCGGGTTCAGTCGTTCGTGCTTGTGTGACATATGTGTGGTTTTATTAGCATTTTATGCAGCCAAGTTTTGACCTCTCATTCCATAGAGATGTTGTTTCCGCAAAACACGTGAACTCTTCAGTACTCTACGGACTGGGTCGTAAACTCTTGCGGCGTTGCGGGTGGCCAGGCTGCAGGCACCGTATTGCTGCTTGTGGTGTGATTGCAAGCTGTGCCCCGGTAATACCTGTGCCTGAGGTGCGGGCGGTGGTCAAGGCCATGCAGTTGCCCCAAGATGAGAAGGAGAAGAAGAAAGAACGCTTGCTGTGGATGAAGAAGGACAGGCTTAGTTGTGATGTTTCACCATGAGAGTTCCAAACCTTCAGCATCATGAGCAGTCAGAGTATTTTTTGGGGCACTACCATGGAACCACAGACTCCAGCATCTTGCTTTACTGTGTTGGGGGCTGCCGCAGCTCACTGTCAGCATGGATACCATTCTCACAATCAGGATATGATGAAACTTGTTCAGCGTCAAAGATGTCTCAAGATCGAGTCTAATCATAGGACTAGTGGGTGCTATTTGCGGCTGAGGTAAGATTTCCAGGTTGTAGCCTATCAGACGCAAGCATTCATTTAACCACAGCACTGGAACTCATTTTTTTGTGTTCCCAGCGCAGGAAGAACAAAAAGTTGACCACCTCGCCATGGATGAAACCGTCTTACCCTGAAGCTGCAAAAGGCAAATTTAGTTATTCAACATTAAAAAGAGGCTTGAAATCCAGGGACGACTTGGTGGGCCTGTCAGAGCCACAGACACAACCATTTCTTTGAGGCAATGTTCTTCAGGTGTCATTTGGGTTCTTGACAATGCGGTTGGTTGCTTTGAAGATGCCCTGTTCCAACCTCCCTGTTGCAGGCGCTCCCCACAAGTCATTGCAAGTCATGGTTGAGACCACAGCATCCGAACGGCAGGAGCTGAAACATCCAAATCTCGCGAAGATCTTGGGGCTCTATTGGTCTCCTGGCGCTCTCAGCCCACGAAAACGGGGCGGCTACGAACGTTTGGCCAGCTCCAACCCTATCCGTCCAAGATGCTTAAGTTCGACTTAGATTTGCAGCCTCGACTTAAAAGTATACTGTTTAGACATACCGCGACACGATCCCCTTTGGATGGTAGCACGGGGTCTGAAAGCCAGGAATCAATAGTGCATGGAGCATAATTACGGTTAAATAAGTTCAACACAGTTGTTGTCAAAAGTTTGTTTAATTGCTACTGCACATACTGGATTTATATTGATCGCATGTTTGTGTCCGTGACGCGTGCGGATCTTCTTGCCCATTCGGACCAAATGAACAGTGGACTGACCATGGACAAACCGTGGAACGACTTGAAAAAGGCATGGAACGACTTTAAAAAGTCGTGGAAAGACTTAAAAAGGTCATGGACACCACCACCCCTGAGAATCCACTTGAAACATGTTTTTCACAGCGCTGTCCACGAAAAAAGTCCACACAAAGGATGAACAGATTGGCTGGGTGCCCGGTGAAAGGATTGGAAAACGGCTTGACGATTTGAGACTATGTACATGCACATGCGAAAACATGGGTTGAAGCTTTGTTTGATGATGTTCAGATCACTTCAACATGACATATAGGTTCCAGGAAAGGTCAAATACAGTGACTCTTTTTAAGTCTTTCATTCCCAGTTTAAGTCTTTGCTGGAAGACTTCGATTTTCCAAGTTTAGGGCCAATTCAATATGGCCCGACACGATCTGCAAACCCCAATTTCTTTGGCATCTTCAAGGCTCAATTGACTTAGGAATACCCTCGCAAACGTTCAACACAATTCGACTTCACGAAGGTCTATCAGCCAACCGAAGAATGCTGAGATTTTGCTCCGAAGCCTCATTGACAGGCAAGCCACAGGTTTGATCTCCAGCAAACACTTCCTGAATTCAGGTTTGGGCCCTCCATCACCCACATCCCAGCTCCATAGAGTTTTGCCTTATCACGTTTTATCATGTGCGTTTAATGCTTGTACATGTGTAGTTTGACTAGGCTCCGGGTTGGCCAATCCGAGGTTTAAAAATACCGTGATGTGTGTTGCCGTGGAGCCAGCCCCCAGGCGCGACAGAACGCAGGTGTGAGAGGGGCGGGTGTTGGGAGTTTGTGTTTAATCTTTATCAGTTTCCCTTGATGAATCTCAATCACCGCGCAATATATGAGAGACCACCTCCTGACAGACTGCATTGAGTTAAAGAGTTAAATAGTTAAAACATGTTACAATTAAATCCACCAGGCCTTGTTGGTGGCTTGTCCCTTCCACTAAGATTGCTGCTCCGTGATTTTGTTTGATGGATTTACGTGCTGTGGGCAAGAACTGGTGGAAAGGCGGCTGCATGCTGCTGATCTCTGAAATCTGAACATACCTCAACTTCAGCATGGAGACGCCCCTGCAAAAGGTGAGAACATATCAATCAGGGTGTAGGAGTTCCCCTTCAACAGCAATTTGTAGCTTGAATGGTTTGATGGGTATCTCCCACTAGACCACGTGGCGGCGGCATTCATTAGGAATTGGTGCGGCATTCTGTGGTTGTGTGGTTCCTGTTCTGTACGTGTTTGACCTGTACCGGGGATGACCGATCCCAATGATTTGTATTGTTCAGATGGCTTGAAACCATGTTGAAAGCACCTGTTCGAACGGAAGTTCAGCAGCTCAGCAGCTGAACACCATAATGCCGACCATTTGGGGAAACCAACCATCCGAAGAAAATCCATACCGACCATCCTGAGAAGTTTTGGTTTGTGTATCCACTGCCACACCTTTTCAGGTTCGGTGTGACTGTGCCCTACCCTAGCGCCTACATAAGTCGTCTCCTTCCTCACCGTGCCTCCATGGGGATCCAAGGATCGTTGACCTCTTAGGCTTGGATGCATGTGACCTGTAACAGTCAGTAAACAAGCAAGAACATCACTACTGTTGGACAAGGCCTGGTACCTAACCATCATCCACTGGGCCCAGGTAATAGGATAGACCCAATGGATGCATGTCCCCCCTTGCAATGTGTGTGGACCGATTTGGCAAGAACCTCAGGTGCTTGAGACGCCTTCTACAACAGGAACCGTCCCTGGCACAGCGGGAGCATTTGCCCCTAGCACTGGGGATTGCTTCTGCCATGATGCAGCTCAGCTGAGAGCTGCGGCCGTCCGAATTAAACACGATTCTCAGCACATCTGAGTACCCTGCAGCCCGATTCTGGTGGATTTCGGTCCACATGGTCAGCATCGTCGTCGGCCTCGAAGTGCAGCGTTGAGGCCAGTCACGGGTTTCCTGCGGTCGTCACTGGGAAACATGTTTGACACATTCCTCGCAATGAGGACTCTGTCAAGACGACCTGGAGTGCCGAGGTATCTTCACGACCTCGCTGAGCCGATCCTGCACCAAGATCTCAAACCGGAGAATGTCCTGATCTTCGACTCCGATTCCAAGTTGATCCCCAAGGTCACGGACTCTCGAACTGCACAAAGCTGCAGGTGGGAGTGCTGCAGGTTGGAGACTGGAACTTCCTGTCCCTCAGAGGGTGCATCCCACCTGAAGCACAAGAGGGTCACTAAGTCGCCGGCCGACACATCCCACTGGTCGCCCTTGGTTTTTGAAAGATGGAGTGCTGGGGAGGAAGGCCTACATGTCGATGATGTGTGCTGGACTGTTAGTTGGGCGATCCCTCATCCGATGGCCATGACCTGAGTCATTTCTGTGGCAGCCCTTCCCTTCCAATCAGGACTTGAAAGGCATGCATCAGTGTAGTACGCTAAGAGGCCAGCATGAATGACAAGCCTGACTCACCCACATGGAAGTGGAACAGATAGCCTGTGGGAAGACTGCTCTCGTGTACCAACAGGGAATTGTCCACTTCCGTGTTCATCTGCGGATTCTGCATGTCTTTAAGTTGCATATCCATTCGATGGCGATGTGTTTATCCAATCGATGCTGAAGAACATCATGCATTCGACCTTCAGACCTGAAGAAGAGATGTAGAATACCCAGACGCTCCATGGGACTGCCATATATGCCGATCAGTTGGGGTACTTTGGGGGGTCAATGTATAGGCATATATATGGCATACATGGAGTGCATGGGATAGATATGAATAGATGTAGGAGGACATTTTGGGTCAAGAGTTTTTGTTTGTCGCACGTACTATAGGCAGCCATTTCAGAAGGTGAAACACGATAAACGCGATGCACAAGCTCACTGTATCGCTCTATTCGCTTCGCTGGTGTTCCTTACCCTACACAGACAGTGGACTAGACGGTGGATAACATGCAGACCTTTTTGGGGGATTGGTTTCCCCATGCTAACGCTGTTGTTCAACCGTGCTTGCTCCCCTGCTCCCGCACTGCTGCTTGGCCCTCCACGGTGCCTTTTTTGCTGCACACGTTGGGATGCGCACAGTGAACACGCTTGGGGCAGAAGGTCTTAGATCCTCGGGGGGGGCGCGAAGAAGGAAACCTGGATCCAACCGGCATCCGGAGACCCAAAGACGGAAAACGCGGCGCGCGGAGACCGAAAACTAGAAGGTCTTAGATCCTTAGATCCTCACAGGATCTGGCTATTTCGCTGGTGAGGATGGGGAGATCAGACCAAAGACTAAAACTGGGCCGGAGATCGCTCTTAGCTCCTTTTGGGGCCTGGCTATTTCGCCATCTTCGACGGGCTGGTCCGGGGCTGATGGGCCAATGAGCTCGTCCGCATTCATGGATGCTGGACATGACAAAGCGGTCAAAGTGGATGAAGTCCCAACAGAGGTTAAAGGACCCGAACGTTCGACTATCCCATAGGTACCCCAGGTGACAGGTCCATAAGGTCACTTAACCTCTCTTGGTCCATCCAAAGAAGCACTGTGACTTCTTGCACCCGTTCTCACCCTAGCCGCTGGCGCTCTGCTTCGCTCCTGCCTCGAGGACGTGGGCTTCAATCAGAATGGAGGTGGCAAGGGCGCCTTGGCCTACAAAGCGCCTGAGATGTTCGAGGAGAAGTTTCAGATGGCATCCGAGGCTGGCGCGAGCTGAAGCATTCGTGTGGCTTTGCGGACCACCCAACAGTCCATGGGATCATGGAGGGACCTTTGACATACCTGGAGCCTGGAACACCTACCAAAATCCAGTCATCGTTTGGGGTATTTTGGGGTTCCAGGTGTAATTCATATCCCAATTCCCTTGCATGACAGGAGACAAGATGATTTCCCTTGGGGTCTTGGGACTCTTCACATTGTACGCCTTCGCGGTCAACAGGTGTACGCCTTCGCGGTCATTTACTTTGAAATCCTGACCGGACAGCAAGCTTGGAAAGGGCGCCTCGGTGGCACTGGCGGATGCAGGACTGAATTCACCCGATGTGGCAGCCGCTAGCCCCTCATGTCCCCAACAATTCATGGGACTGGAACAGTTACTATCCTAATTAGCTAATCTACCAGGACCTTCAGTTCGTGACCTCTTGGGAGTCTCTAAGTGGCCTCTAACACACCTGTTTGTGACCGAAAATCCTGGGATACATTGGCCCTTAAAGCATCGAGAAAATCATCCGAAATTGTTCGAGTGTTCAATTCCTCAACAGCTGGGCTGTCTTGTTATTGCAACGAGGGTTTGGGGCAAGGATGTGCAAGGCGTCCTTCAGACCTTCAACATGAGTTTTTGGTTGACTCGTTTGTTCAACGTGGGAATAATACGTTGAAGCAACATGAGTGGGTGATCGCGCTGTACCAAAGATCAGATATATCATGCAATGAAAAGCAGTCGTGACTGACATACAGAAGTCCAGCGTTTGAGTTTGAAGTGCCTCACAGAACAAGAATATCAATAATATAAGTTATATATATATATATAAGTGCATCCCATCTCAAGTGAAACTCTGCCCACTAGCAAGTGGGACTCAGACTTTGCGCCCGGACCTACCCGTAGCACTGGATGCTCAAAGGCCCCCATGTCATCATATTCGTCGGAGACATCGGAAGATGAAAGCCATGGCAGCTATTCTGATAGCTGTTCAGATAGCTATGATGATAGCTATGATGACACCTACTCTGATGAGGAATCTGTAGCTGAAGGAATGGAAAACTACTGCGTTGCGAAGAAGACTTTGTTCCCTAGATGCACTCGGCTGACTCAGGTTCTTCTAAACTAGCCATCCCACTGGAGCCCAGTGCAATGCGTTCACCTTTTTTTTGCCCAAGGCATGAGCAGGTGTTACCATCGGCTAAGATTCTACGCAAGCACAAGCAGCATCTTGAGGGATGGGGGTATGACATGATTCAGCGTGGTGGCCATGGAAGCTTAGCTAGCAGAATGGCCAAGTGAATAGACAGGAACCAACCGCTTTCATCTTGACCATTTGTGGGCCATCAAGTTGACAACTCAGGAGTTCAGAAAGTTCTTGAGATGCTGCCAGTGCCGTTCACACTCTGAACCTGAGGTGAAGGCTCGACCATGCTCGACCTACTTGGCATTTAGTATGTTGACCAGGTGAACCAGGGTTGAAGTGTTCAAGACTGCGCTGCCAGGAGGAAATGGAATGGCGTCAGACTGAGAGCGACTGCGAAGACAAGGCTCCGACTCTAGCGCCGCTGAAGACTCGGCTGATCCTGGCCATGGAGCAGGCCAGGTTGGCTTTCAGTCTTTATATGGTTCTCATGACTGATATGATCCAATTATATTCCAATACATGATCAGGTGACTGATGAACAAAAACATCGGGAAGTTTATCAACGACAAATACAACTGTGATGATGATACCAAACGTCACTTTGCCAAGGCTGGGCTTGACAGTAGTTGCAAGCAGTAAGCAATGGAAACCTAAAAGCTCTCATTGTTTCAGTCCACTTAGGCTCCTGAACTTAACAGCTGAACTTGACTTAGACTCCTGAACCCATGGAAGGTCATGATGGATCTATTTGCTTTGCCAGAGATTGCAGATCTTATTGGCAAGGAAACCACCGGTTCTTCGCTTCAAGTCTTGCAGCGTGTCCCTGTTACTACTCGCAAGGGGATGTATGTACACCCATGGATGCTGGACATGTCTGAGACCGCCAAGTATGGCCACAATGGGAAGTGGCCATCCAATGTGGCCATAAGGGCACACTTCCCGTCTATTGTCCAGCGTGGTTTTGAAACTGAACGTGAGCCCTTGGAAATCAAGTTTCCTGAGCACCTCTTTGGCACAGGACAGGAAATCCCAAGGTTTTCAATCCAGTACATTGATGGACATGCAAAAGCCATCATGGTTTTGGCAATTTTTGCCCTTCTGGAGCACCTGGATACTTGGACACTTTCAGTTCATGTTGCATTTCAATTGAATGATTGGCAACCAACACTGAACATATTGTTTAGACATTGAAAAAATAGAAGCAAGCCTGGCCTAAGGGACTGAAGCATGAAGACATCATTGCGGACAAGGAAATGTGCGAGCTGATTGCCAGCTTGAAATACATCAGGGTCAACTACACCCATTTTTCCTCCCCAGAGCAGTGCATGTATGAAGCTTTGAGTGCCACCCTTAGATGGTCAGAACCATGTCCAGTGTAATGCCCCTTTACCACAAAGTGTTATTGTTGCAGGCTTGGCAAATAGAACTGCTGAAAAGCAGAAACCTGGCCCGCTCGAGCTCACCCTGTTCTTCAAGGCATCTGGATACTTTTTCAAGATACAGTAGACTTCTTGATAACATTCAAGGCGCAAATTGTGCCCAGCTGCAGTCCTTGCATTCTTGAGGAAGCGGTGCGAGTCAAGCGCCTATCCACCAAGCGGGCTGCAGTTCGGGATCTTCTTTCCAATGTGATCGCTGACTACAATAGGGGCACTGTGAACAAGGAAGGATTCGATATGTTTCTTTGTTTCTTTATTGTTGCAGTATTTGGATCAACAAATTGAACTGGAATGAGTTGGAAAGAGTTCTGCATAATGCACCGTTCTGGCATAGGCGTTTCGAATCAAAGAAGACCTCAAGAAGGTTATCTATGCAGTTCTGCGATGCCCAGAAGAATTTCTGGCATTGCTCAAAGAATCTGGGGACCACTACAAATGGGAGCACGGAGGCAGGGAATCAACACAGTTCATTGAAATCAACTGGAATCAAAACGGTTCATTGAAGAGTCATTGCCAAGCTTTCCCATTGTCACATTAACTGCCCGACTGCTGTCAGCTTTCACAATGGACAACCTGGCCGACGACTACTTTGTGCCTGGATGCAGCCTTGGTGGGCAGGCTGTGCTCGATGATTGGTGGCGTCAAACCAAGGCCTTGCCGCCGCAGCTGTCACGTTGTCAAACAAACAAAATAGAATAATTGTATAGTAACCTGGAAAACCTTGGCAGACTGTGACCTCCTTGGCTACGAAGCTGTGGTCAACGCGGGCCTTGGGTGACTTTATGAGGAAGGCTCCACCTGATTGCCCCTACAAGCAGAAGGACAGGAGGGACCACAACAAATCAGTTTTCCTACAAGTCAGGTAGCTGAACCTACATGGTACCCTCTGGTTGGGTGGGTGTGGGAGATGTGATAAGAGTCTAAGTGTTCTAGAAACCTTACCTCTCTTCACCGTGCAACGTCCTGAGAAATTGGCGCAGCTGGGCTTGGCAGCCATGCGGGACCTGATGGAGGTGTGCTGCTTGTGGGTTGCCATCTCTGAGTCCATCAGGCGGCATGTGGGAGATGCAGCCCATAGCCATCTCCATCAGATGTTCATGGAGGGGTGCCTTCCTTTCCCCTATCAATTAGTAAGCTTTTACTTTCCTTTACTTTTAGTCACCCAAGATAGAACCGAGCACAACTTCCCGCCCATCACGGAGGATGGAAATCAAAACCGTGTATAAACATCCGTCCGCCAGGAAAACCATGTACAAATGGAAGCTAGATTTCAACTTCCATTTGTACATGCTTTTTAAAATTTCCATGTACTCCCAAAAGGTAAAAAAATCTAGGCGTCATAAATTTATCTTGATTTTATGTTAGGAATTATATCTCGTGGGGTCCAAAACATAGCCTGTAATACGTGGAAAAAAAGCATGTAAGATTCAGCATGATTTTCCAACATGAATTTGTACATGGTTTCCAAATCAACACCGGTCATCCTAGTGCTCCCTGGACATGGGCGCGTACATGGATTTAAAAAAAAGCGTGTACAGAATCCCGTCCGCCTGCTCAGACCCGACATCAAACTCCGTCCGTCCCTCAGGGTATCGGACATCAAATCCCGTCCGCCAGGGAACCCGACATCAAATCCCGTCCGCCACGCCAGCCTGGACCACTCAGGACCTTGGACGCAGAGCTCCGAGCGCATGCCAAGGCGGCAGAGCCAGGGTGGGATTGGCAGAAACTATCCTTTGTCCTTGAGAAGAAGGGTGAGGTGCAGGAAGAGGAGATTCAGAGAGCCCTGAAGAAGATCAACTCAGCCCTGCAGTCCACCTTGCAAGCAGGGTTTGCCCTCTTCCATACCAATCTTCAGAACGACCAGCTACAGCACAGAAGATATTTGCAAACATCTTCGGGGGATGAAGCGAAAGCACGTGCTGCAGTTGTTGCCAGCTTGGAGGACTGCACATTGCTAAAAACACGTTGGGACCAAATTTATATAATAGGCAACACTACAAAATTATATATGCCACAGTGCCACAGAAGATTCAAGGCAGCCTAGGCACTTGTCAATGTCTGAGTTCATGTTTTGGGTTCCCCATGGTTTTTCCAAAAAAAACACCCTGTCAGAAAATGCACAACGTTGCCTGGAGACTGGTCAACGCAATGATGACAGATTACTGTCCTACTTGGTGCATTGCTGTGCAGAACAAGAAGCTTTCAACGTCAGGCCACCTTCATCTTTGCATAGCGACAACTTTTGGTTTGTACTAGACAATAACTAAATGGCGGGATTAGGTTCTGGAAAAGTGAAACACTGTGAAACTTGTTGGCTGGCAAACACCCTTAGGTCCTGAGGACACCACAGACAGCACTGGTGTGATGGAAGCCAGGCTCCAGCCATGGCTGGAGAGTGCCTATCTGGCTTCAACAATGGGCTTCGCCGCCTAGACAACGAGTGTATCATCGGGGTGTTCAACTTGACAACCCAAGGTGTTCTGTCGATGGACAAGTTGCACTTCGCACTCCAGCAGTTGACAACCCTCAGCCATCATTTCTGCAGAACCTTTGTGGGTATAGTGGTGATGCCCAACCGGGGAGGAGACTTGAAGATTGGCACCAGCACTTGCAAGCCATGGGCTTGGTTTAACTGATTCAACGTTCAAAGACCCTTCTGTTGTTTAGTACAAAGTTGTACACTTGGTCAATCTTCCCAGCCCAGGTCAGAGGCAAAAACTGAGGAGTCTGACAATGAAGATGATGCTCCAGGCCAATCCACCAAACTTCTCATGCCTCGCAAAGGGTAAAATCAGGCAAACATACACCGTACGGGGGATAGGATGAATGTCCTAGAGAGGCGTCTCAATGTCTTCAAAAAGAAACTGTTTTATATTATTTAATCTGTAACTGTGAAGGCGGTGATGAAGATGTGGTAGATGACAATGACGAGGACCCAGACTCCAAAGACAATGTGAGTGAGCAAATGCTGCGTGACTTCAACTACAAACTGAAGTGCATGCTAATGGAAAGGAGCCGGAAGTTGAACGTAACTTGAAGGAAACAAACAACTGCAATTGTTTTTCATTTGTCCTTGGTACACAGTACGCCTCACAATTCATAGATTTAACCCATACCTAGATCCATTAGTGGAAGTCATTCGCCCTTCAACATTCAAGGTGAAAACAGCGATGGCATCCTTTGAACCCAGTTCAGTGTATGGCAGCCGGACTGCATGGCAAGAGATGCTTCTGGTGACTGCGAACAACTCCAAGAACATCTTCCACCGCAGTCCCCTATGGCGGCAAGGGTTGGTGAGTGACATTGCCATGCTTCCCCGCGCAGAGATGGTGAAGCCCCCGCGCGTTGATGCCAAGTATGGCTCAGATGGTCGCTTCACCCGTGTTCAAGAAATGAAACAGGCCTCTGGTGTCTCCTGTTGGGATTGGTTGGTGTAAGAAACCGTGAATATTACTTTAAGAGTCTATGTCTATGTTCAATACAATTGCTCTTTTTGTTTAAAACATTTGTTCCCTGACCTCCCTGTTTGCAGTTCTGCGGTGGCACCTCCTTCATCTCCAAAGTCGTGGAGTCCTTGCAGCCAACAACCGAGATCCCCACAGTGCTGCTGGATTTGTTTGGGTTTGACGCTTGGCCTGGCTGCTATGCCATTGCCCAATCAGCTCGAGGACCACTGGGATCAAACATGGACAAACCAATATTTAGTCCCAATGCCAGTTCCTAGTTTTTTATTAGTTCCTAGACCAATAGTTTTTTATAGCTTCCTTTGATATCACCTTGTTGAATTATATCCCGAACCGATGTTGTTTCAAACAATGACTTTATATAGGTATCATGTGGCAAGGATTTTGAAGGTTACAGGAAGCTCCATCTCTGAATGCCTTTGGCCCTGAGGCAGAAAAATTGCTTGTGCAACAGTCTGCCATTCCAAGTTGGAGGCAAGCTTTGTGAGCAGCATCCTTTCAACGAAGCTCTTTGGCATGGCCAAGAATGCAGAGTACAAGATTGCAGGATTTCCAGACTTCTCTGCAGCGCTGGTAGACTTGAAACAGTTTCAGCGTTCTCCGCAGCCAACCTATGAGGTGACAGTTCCCACTGGCAAAGGAGACCTTGTCATCAAGCAGAGCCTCATCGACTTGTGGATGACAAAGCACCCTGACTTTGTGGATGGGATGCAAAAGTTGCTGGAGGAACACAACAAGGAGTTCAACCCTGAAACCCTAACGCGTGGTGCTGACACGGAAGCCAGTTCTGACAATGATGACTCAAGCAGAGGCAACAGGGGGAGAGAAGGGAGGTGGCAAGCCAGGAGAGGCAACAGGAGGAGAGAAGGGAGGCAAGCCAGGAGAGGCAACAGGAGGAGAGAAGGGAGGCAAGCCAGCAGAGGCAACAGGGGGAGAGAAGGGAGGTGGCAAGCCAGCAGAAGCAACAGGAGGAGAAAAGGGAGGCAAGCCAGCAGAGCCAGCACAAGCAGAGGAGGAAGAGACAGGAAAGGGTGGAGGTGGCAAGGGGGGTGGCCCAGAGGATCCCACAGGGAAGGGGCAAGCAGATGCAAAGGGTGCAGGGAAGGGTGGTGGCAAGGAAGAAGCAGCACCAGCAGAGGGAGGAAAGGGTGGCAGGCCATCTGCAAGTGATCCATGGGCTGGCTGACCTGCAAGTGGTGCATGGGCTGGCTGGGGAGATGGTGGCATGGCATCTGCAAGTGATGCATGGGGGGGATACAAAGAAGCTGCGCCTTTCTACTGAAAGAACTCTGGCTGAGCTTGAGAAGCAGTGCCCAGAGAGGACCAGGGTTCAACAACCAGATTTCAACCAACATGTCCAAACCAAAAAACATTATGTTGAACGTTCTTAAAGAGGGGTTCCCATCAGGATCACAATGAATGCTGGCAGCTTTTCACTCCATCTTGATGAAGGTGAAGGGCAGCTTTGGATTGGGTGTAGCACAGCCGCATACACGGTGCCAGAGCACACGGAGCTTTTTTGGCTTTGGCAGCGGGGACTTTGTGAAAGGCAGTGAGGCACACGATGTCATGACTGCTGATGGAAGATGGCTGCGCTATGTCATGGAATCTGCCGATGCTTTGATCATCTTGGAAAAGCAGCGCAAGACCCCGGATCATCTTGAAAGTGCAACTTTTTTCAACAAGGCACAACACTAAACCATAACACCCATTGGAACACTCTGTCACTCTCAAAGTTGGTAAACGGTTGCTCACTTGCAATGAAGCTCTGTGCAGGTGATGACCCTCAACAACATGCTCAAGAGCCTCGAAGATGCAGCAGAGGTGGGAGTGTTGGTGGCAGAGCACCAGTTGAGCAAGGACAGCGCAGGCAACTTTTCGATCAAGCCGATTGACAATGTGTGCTTCACGTTGGATGATGTGAAGCCAAAGAAAAAGAAAGCCAAGGCGTTCCAAACTGGATAACAACTCGATGTTGAAATTTAAAGATGTCATGGTGTTGGAAGACAACAATAAAATAACCATAGGTCTTGCCAATGCACTGCCCTGACAGGGAGCAAATGCCTTGACCTTTGGGTCGAAGGTTGACTTGGCAAAGCTCAGGATCTCTTCCAACATCATTATCATTTGGAGGATGAGGCAAGAGCTTCCTTATGCAAGGTAGTATTCAGGATCTACTGTATACTGTACATCGAAGCCAAAGACTTCAGTTTATCATTGGAATACCACTAGACCACCATACTGACTAGTGACCATACTTCTGAAACCAACGCGCCCTGCCAATGTCCTCCAGGCTGAACATGGAGAGCTCCAACGGCAGCGTGAAGACCATGCTTGTGCCTATCAGGCCATGTGCGGCAACGGCGGGAAGTGTGAGCTTGAAACCGGATGAGGTTCTCCAATTTCTTTGAGGGTGAATGCTGACTTGAAGGCGTTTGTTCAATGTCTTGTTAAGACTGACAGCCATAGTCATAGTATACTCTCCAAGAACACTTGATTACTTTGTTTGTTTTGTTCAACAGGATCTTATCAACTCTACTTCAAGTGCTGCAATAAGAAGCCGTCGAATCAGCAAAAACGTTTGTTTTGTAGGGCAGGCTTGTGGGGTACTGCCACTGACATCTTAGGCAGGCTTTGCACAAAGTGCTTCAGCAGGAAAACACCTGCCAAAGACTTCTCATTGGGGGTCAAAGGTTGGGCCGTTTTCAGAAATGTCCCACAACTTCACACCAAGTTTTGGACCTTCAGCATCGAGCTGTTTTGCGGCAGCGACCTTTGGCAGCGACTTTGCACGGGTTGAGAGGTCAACTAGGTGGACGCTGCTGGAACATGTGCAATGCAAAAGGACAAAAAAGAAAGGCAACCTCTTGTTTGTCAAAATGATGCTTCAAGAAATAGTCAAGAAATGCACCATGTTATCAACCAAACGCCTAGCCTAGCTTTGATCCAACCTGCAGAAAAACTGTTCTTTCACTGATCCTACCTGCAGTTCACAGGCTAACAGTTGTAGGCCCCGCACTGGGGAAGTGTGTGGCTGCGTCTATGTCACGGCCTGTGACAGGAAGATCAGGCAATGTCCTCTCCCGTCCTAGTTTTTCCATGGACGACTACGCCATGTTACTACATGGAGGTGGCCAGGCAGCACCGAAATCGCGTCCCACAACACGGCCTACAGTCCAGCCAAAAGCAACAGCTTCAAAACCAGGACTTGGACCTGTTCATTTATTTGGTTTCTGAACGAATGCAACATGTTTCAAAACAAATGTTCAGTGTTCAGTGCACATGTATAATTTGACATGCTACATAGAGTCCTGTTGCCCCATTGTTTTTGAATAGGAGTGTCATCCAGTTCTTTGCAGCGTTGTGACATCGATACATCGGGGACCTCTTCTGCTGAGAAAGGCTCAGATGAACCAGATGACCATGATGATGGTGATGATGCTGGTCCCACCAAACGCCCTGCTTCCAAAGAGCCAAAGACCAAAAAGAAGCAAAAGAAAGACGCTGACTTGACTGCCCTTGGGGCCTCCAAAGGCAACAACGATGATGAGGATGATGAAGACCTAGCAGAAGACGAGAGCGCCAAGAAGACTTCCAGAAAGAAGAACAAGACCAAAGACAAGAAGAAATCAAAGAAAGAGCCCAAAGGAAAGAAACGTGCCAAGACTGGAAAGAAACATGGAACCACCGATGCTGATGTTTCTGGTGATGATGTTTCTGAGTCTGGATCTAGCTCAACCACTGTGGTTCCACAGGTTACTGAGGATATGTTGTCAGCAGCATTGCAACGTGCGACACTTGCAGAAAACCGTGCCCGGGGTGTCTCTGACATGATGGAGGCGGGGTTTTGCAGTTTTTGCATGTTCTCGTGGACCTTTAGTTTTGATGTTTTGCATGTTTTGGGGAGTTTGGGGGAATTTTGATGTCTAGCAATGTCCACCGTTACCAAACCAGATCAACCACTTCAATTTGGTAGGAGCCAGTGATCTTCGATGACAAGCTGAACAGGAAAGATGCCAGGATCTTGAGGACTGTCTCACTTCTTCCGTTTCTACATGTTTTTTTTGTGGTAGTGAGGGACATTAATGACACGCTTTTGATAGGATACTGTAACTTGGGGTGGCACTCACATTTGAACATCCACATTATATATGACGGTCACAAGTACTTTTCTTGCCAGCATATATGTTCTTAGTTTGAACAGCTACATTGTGTCTCAAGTCTCGCGCAATCACAATGTCCTGGCAGTGGGTGCTAGCTTATGTTCCGGGGCCCGAGACCCGTTCTGTCATGGAACGCATGGCTCGTCCGCCTTCAAACATGATGGGAAGCCACCCTCCTGCAGCGCCTGCATTGCATCCAGCTCCACCGGTGGACTTAGCAGCTGAGGGTGCACTTCCTGGAACTCATGAGGGTCCACCAGAAGGACTCGGGCAAAAAATGGGTGTGGCCTTTGGCAATGAGACCATGGGTGGGGCGTCAAAGTCAGAAGTGAACCAAACTTCTGTGGCTGAAAATGGAGGGCCAACTTTGCCTATCCATGGAATCCATGGTGCTGAAGTACCAGGTCCTGTTCATGGTCCCCTCAACTCTTGGGCCACGTCTGTTGGAGCTAGCGGAGATGGAAATGACGCTCATGCGCCTCCAGTGGTGGACAGCCCTCCAGAGATGAAGCCCAAAGTCCGAGTTGTTCCACCAAGGTATGAGAATGTTGTGGAGGATGATGGGGATGAGGACTACCAATGGTCCAAGAAAACAAAACAGGCCAGAGGGTCAGAACCATACAGCATTGCGCCAAGGGTGAAGTGCAAGGCAATGCCCCGTCCTGAGTCCCATCCTGCAGAGAAACTTGGAGATGGTCAACCTGTCAAGGCGGGTGGTAGCAGCTAGCAAGCATGCCGACGGGACAGAGTGGGACCGATGGACCAAAAAGAAAACTGTGAGCTATGAAGAGAATCAAGACGAGTCATGGCAGCGAGGCGTCAATGACTGGGAAGCTCATGGTCATCATGGCCACGGTGGAAATGAGTGGGGAAATCGGTTTCACGCCTGGTGAGTTTGCGATGCAAGTCCCTTTTGACAAAGTGTCAATATGCCGCAACTCTCTTTTCCACTTAGACAGTCAAGAGGCAATTTATTTAAAGGTTGGTGGCTGCACAGATTCCCCTGCAAAATCCATTAGCCAGAAACTATGATCTGAATCCAGTACAGGTTTAGGTTTGAACCGTTCCTTTGTTCCAGGTCCACCCACCGTCTTTCCAGCCTCGAAAACATACAGTCAGACCTCCAGGGTTGCGATGGAAAAAACTTGGCTAACTGGCCATCGCTGCCCGTGCTTCAATGGCATAATGGTTGCATCACTCTCAAAGCTTTACATGCTGCCCATGCTTTGTGGCCTCAAAGCTTTGGAGCCTTTAGAGTTGAAGCCACTTTCATTTTTTTAGATCACTCTCAGTCTCCTGCAGGACTATATGCCAGAGAATGTCAGGGACGAGGAACTGTGCCTGCGCGAGATGCCAGGGGTTGAGGTTCTCAGCCAGATCCGCAGCATGGGCTCTCAGGACCGGAGTGAAGCCTTTGGAAAACAAACAACATCAAACAACAACAAATTCAATGTTTGACTGTTTTGACTTCAAACGATTTTGAAATATTTCCTTTGAAGGACCTTTTTGGAGAGGCCCTACCACAAGCCCTGCCCGAGGCGCCTCTGTTTGAGATGGAGCCAATTCCATTCACAAGCGTTGATTTCCACAATCCACCTCACCTGAGCAAAATCATGCCAGGTATTATCTTTGCCGCCCATGGGCGGTGAAGAGGGTTTCATGAAGGACAGTGGCTCTTGATGCGTGAGTAGTTGATAACAAAATGAATACTATTATATACTATTATGTAAGGATTTATCAATGATAGTTATTTAGTGTTTCTTACCTGTGACCTGGACACCACCCAAAAATACCAATAGCATCTGAAGAAGATATTCTGTCACTTGGAAGCCATGCAGCCATTCACCGCTGCTTATCTCGCTTGCCAGGAGAGTCCAGAACGAGCACCTACGGAGGAGCCTATGGAGGGCATCCATGCAAAGCCCCGCGAAGCGAAGGAACGGATGTGTTTTTTTGTTCACGGTTCCTGCATGTTTGAACCTCTTACTCTGAACATGTTTCCTTCCAACCTAGAGGAATCCAGTGATTCTACATTGTGTATGACTGGTGGTCAGCCTGCTATTGAGCGCTTCAAGCAAAAGGCACCGGTACTTGCCTTGGCAATGAATTTGTAGTTTCTTTCTTGCAAAGAATTTTGCATTATGAACTGTTGGAACAAAATGATTGTTCTGTCAGGAAATGAACAGTCCGTCTCATGGAATTTGGAATCGCACTCAAGAGACTGCCTTGTCTCCGAAGGTTTCCTACTTAGTCTTAAACAAGATTTCCTGTCAGGATTATTTCAAACCCAGCCTTCAACTTTCTAGACCTGCAAGGTTTGCAAACCTCCTCCATCTCCTGCGATGACCATTGACTCTGATCTGCCTGGTTCACAAGCCGGCGCGTCCTTTCCTAAGCGCTTGCGCGTCTTGAGTGTTTTAGTTTGTAGATGTATTCCTCTATGTCATGTCCTTCATTGTCCTTCACTTGGTACTTGTTTGCCAGTAAGGTTGACAAGACAAGGGCAACGTGCAACAGCAGCAAAAAGCAAGGCACAGCGCGCACGCCCCAAGCTGTCTCCACCAGAGCCCACCAAGGTGAGCCCGAAGGCTAAGCCTTCTGCGCGCGTGAACAAGGTAAGCCCCAAGGCAAAAGCCTCTCCGAAGCGGCCATCTCCCAAAGCAAAGGCTTCCCCAAAAGGATCTCCCAAAGCAAAGGCTTCCCCAAAAGGATCTAGCAAAGCAAAGGCTTCAGGGAAACGAGAGAAGACCAGTCCCAAGGCCAAGGCAACTGGAAAGAGGATCCGGAAACCCAAAGCTGACGCCACAACAAAAGCACCCAAGGCTCTCAAGGACAGTTGGAACAACCGCTACAGCAGAGCTTACCATCAAGCAAAGCGTGCAGGTTGCGACAAGAAAGAGGTGGGGTCTTTGGATCTTGACACGCTCTCACCTTAAATATCTTCTTGCCCGACAGGCTGCATGTCGTGCCAGAGAAGCTGCTTCTGCTGGCGGTGGCTAAGCTTCTGGCAATGCACCGGGCGATTGGCATCGCTGTTTGAGCATGAAAAAAAATTGCCGCGGCCGGCGGCTTGCAGGGTGGAAAGGGAGAAAACTTGCAGTGTGCACTAAGAAGTACTCTTTAAGCACTATGACAACTGTGAGTTTTTAAGAAATGACCATTCAGAAATTGAGTTCTAGTTGTTGCTCGGTAGAGTTCTGGTTCACATGGCTCACACTTATATATAGTTATATAATATTTATACATGGATCCACCATTGATAGGCCTCCAAAACCCCCACCCCAAATGGATCTTCTCAGGTTTGTCCGACACTTCCGGCCCCGACCTGGCGACCTGCTTCGATCCCAGGCGCAGCGACCTCGGCATCATGAGAGCCGTGTGTGATGGGCAGCGGCCATCGATGGACGACCATGCGGAGACGGACTTGGACCTGATCATCCAGGAAGCGCGGCTTCCGCGAGAGTGGCGCGGACACGGGTTGCACGACATGAACCGAGCGACAACATGCGAACAGAGAGTCGTTGGGAAAGCCGAGAGAAAGGAGCGTTCAGCCGGCCGAAGAACGTATCGAGCTCACACGATGTAAAGCTCAGAACCCCAGGACCTCCAACAGAGGTTGAATGACCCGAACTTGACGGGTCCTATTTACGGTCACTTAACCTGTCTTGGTTCCCAGTGACCGAAACGACCCTGGAGTGCCATCGACCGAACGTATCCCGGCCACTGGTGACCGAACGGTGACTGAAGATCCCGGATCGAGTTCGGTCACGAAGATCTCGGTTTCTGGGGTTCTGAGGCTTTACACTGGGGTGATTTGTCCCGGTCCGATGTTGGAAGGGTTCAAACATCGAGTATACTAAAGGGAAGTATGCCCGCCCTCATGGATAGTTTTGGCATGTTTTGGTTCAAAAACACCTGTACCCCCACCGTCCCCCACGCAGCTCCTCCGGTCCCAGGACTCCTGGGCAGCCGACCCCGAAGCCCGGCCGCGCTTCGCCGCGATCTGCGAGCGCCTGAAGCTATTGCGCTTCCCCAAGAAGCTATCAACAGCAGTGCCCAGCTACTGGTCGGGCACCGGAGATCTCGAAGCTTTGGATCAAGGCGAAGTCGGAAACTTCTGAGCAGATGCTGAGAGGGATGGACGGTGCCATTAGTCCTACTATTAGTCCTGCAAATTTGAGATCAACATGAGGATTCCTGGGCACCCTCGATCATCATGTAAATCGAAATATGCGCTCATGATGCCAAGCTTGACTTGCGCTCATTCAGATCGACTCTCGGTCAGTCTTGAGAGTTTCCCCTTGCGAGGGTGGGCGGCTGAGCCCGTGTCTGAGAAGACCTTCGAAGCTTTGAAGAAGCTCTTCGTCGTGACACAGCCGGAGCAGCTGGGAAAAGGCCGAGACTGCAAAGACTATGGGCGGAAGTACAGCAACCTCCAGCTGCTTGGACGATGTCGGACATGTGGCCGGTGAACTTTTGATGTGGAATATTTTAGGAGTGTTCTATTTTGGAGAAAGACCTTTATAACTAACGAACCGGACATGCCCAAAGGGCCACTTCCAGCCAGTCCGAGCAATTGGACAGCTGTCCGCTGTCCGCTTGTCATTGTGATCAGGTGACGAAGTGGGTCCGATACACATGCTCCAAATGAGCTACGAATGGACACTTGCTTGATGACCGACCGTTTAGCAGCTATTTGATGTTCAACACGGGAAACCTACACATCCCTGAAATCATGATGGTTATAGGTGGATGGGAAATGGCCACGATTTCGGAGGACCATGGTCCCAAGAACTCACACAGGTGGTTTTCACTCACTCCACTGATTATTTGGATATTTGGGAGTGGTATATGTTTGGCAAATAATATAATGTCAAGTCACGACTATATAACAATGACTAATAAAGCTCCCATAGTTAATCCGAGCCCACAAAACCACCGGAAATTGCCCAAATTAAGCGTAGTATTGGTGTCTAATTCCCGAACCCCCCCCCAGTTAATCCGAGCCCGCAACCAGGTCAATTTTTCGTATTACAACCACCACCACCACCACGACCACCACCACCACCACCAGCACCACCACCACCAGCACCACCACCAGCAACGACGACGACGATGACGACGACCTTATGAAAAAGTGGACCTCATGAATGAGATCTCATTTCTTGACCTTATTGACCTACCATGTGGGGGGGGTGGCAGTTGATTAGTCAGGAGTTGACATTTCTCCATATATACAGTATATGTATGTTTTTTTAAAAAATGGGAGTGGTTTTACTGCAAATCTATGCCTCCACGTATTATTTTTGGGAGCGTATTCACTTGGACTTTAAGTTGCTCTAGTGACGTTCGCTGGGCTAAGGACCGAATGAGACGGCAAAAGAACGTAAAAGATACTGCTTGGGTCAAGCCTTTCAACTTTCAACACCAATGAGATCATGGGAGACTCTGTTGGGCACGCCTGTTGGTTGGGTGTTTCAGGATAATGATGACGCCAGGTTTGGGTCCCTGGTTTGGGTCGAAATACTCTCCCGCAAACTAACATGGAACCCGAGAAGTGACCGGTGGAAGACCATTTTCCTCTACAACCCAGTGGTTTTGGGGGGGTCTATGTCAATCCACCACTACACCTACCACCTACCACCTACTACCTACTGCATGATTGATGAAATCCTAAAAAGCGTCTAGGGCTCAGGGACTATAAATTGCCTTACTAAAAAAACTAGACGACGAGTGGCCCGAAAGCATTTTTCATCACGTAGGAAGTCAGAGTGTGAGTTATCTGTTAAGTGTTCAGTATGAAGTGTTGAGGCAGTGTGTGGGTCTCTGTGTGTGTATCTATGTCTGTGTGTGTATGAGTCTCTATCTGTGTGTGTGTCCGAGTAAGTTGAGGCAGTGCGTGGGTCTCTGTCTGTGTGTGTGTGTCAACTTCTCAAAAGAGCCGGGTGGTCGGGAGACATGACTCAGCTGCAGGGGCGCCAGAGCAGCCGCGAAAGATGACTCAGCCGCGAGAGATGACCCATCCGCGTACTAAATTGTTGTATTACAAAGTCGCCAGTTCTCAGCTTCCAGCTCCACAGATTGCTCCGCATACTAAAGTTGCACTACAAAGTCGCCAGTTCTCATCTTCCAGCTCCCCAAATACTCCGCGTACTAAAGTTGTACTAGAAAGTCGCCAGTTCTCATCTTCCAGCTCTCCAAATACTCCGCGCACTAAAGTTGTACTACAAAGTCGCCAGTTCTCAGCTCCAGCTCCACAGATTGCTCCACGTATTACAGTTGTACTACAAAGTCGCCAGTTCTCATCTTCCAGCTCCCCAGATACTCCGCGTACTAAAGTTATACTACAACTTCGCCAGTGCTCATCTTCCAGCTCCCCACATATTCCGCGTACTAAAGTTATACTACAAAGTCGCCAGTTCTCAGCTTCCAGCTCCACAGATTGCTCCGCGTACTAAAGTTGTACTACAAAGTCGCCAGTTCTCATCTTCCAGCTCCCCAGATACTCCGCGTACTAAAGTTGTACTAGAAAGTCGCCAGTTCTCATCTTCCAGCTCTCCAAGATACTCCGCGTACTAAAGTTGTACTACAAAGTCGCCAGTTCTCAGCTTCCAGCTCCACAGATTGCTCCGTGTACTACAGTTGTACTAGAAAGTCGCCAGTTCTCATCTTCAGCTCCCCAGATACTCCGCATACTAAAGTTGTACTACAACTTCGCCAGTTCTCATCTTCCAGCTCCCCACATACTCCGCGTACTAAAGTTGTACTACAAAGTCGCCAGTTCTCAGCTTCCAGCTCCACAGATTGCTCCGCGTACTAAAGTTGTACTAGAAATTCGCCAGTTCTCATCTTCCAGCTCCCCAGAGACTCCGCGCACTAAAGTTGTACTACAAAGTCGCCAGTTCTCATCTTCCAGCTTTCCAGATACTCCGCGTGCTAAAGTTGTACTACAAAGTCGCCAGTTCTCTGGCTCCACAGATTGCTTCGCGTACTAAAGTTACTGAAGTTGTACTACAAAGTCGCCAGTTCTCATCTTCCAGCTTTCCAGATACTCCGCGTACTGAAGTTGTACTACAAAGTCGCCAGTTCTCTGCTTCCAGCTCCACAGATTGCTCCGCGTACTAAAGTTACTAAAGTTGTACTACAAAGTCGCCAGTTCTCATCTTCCAGCTCCCCAGATACTCCGCATACTAAAGTCGCACTAGAAAGTCGCCAGTGCCTGCATTTCGCGCACGACACGCACGATCTCCGCAGAGGGTTGCGCGCGCACAGACCCAATCGCACTCTCGCCTGAATTTCGCGCACTCGACACGCACGATCTCCGCAGAGAGTTGCGCGCACATACGCCAAATCGCACTCTCGCCTGCATTTCGCGCACTCGACACGCACGA
>CAXAMN010003891.1:1122681-1209081 GCA_963970005.1 Durusdinium trenchii
TTACCGTACATCTACCGTACATCTACCGTACATTACCGTACATCTACTGTACATATAGCCTCTTGTTCATCAGGGTGCACCGCGTTTTTTGGGCACCGGCCACAACTTTTTGGACGGACCACCGCGATCAAAATTTTTGGACGGACCACCGCCGTCAACTTTTTTGGACGGACCACCGCCTTCAATTTTGTGGACGGACCATCACCTTCAATTTTTTGGACGGACCACCGCCCAGCGTGTTCCTAACACACAGATGTAGGTCATTGTGTGTGTTCTGTTTTTCTTATGCGTTTTGATGGTTTAAAGTAGAAAGTGTTTTTCTTTTAGCACGGTGGTGGTCCACCGAAGAAATTCGAAGCGCATTTTTTGTTTTTTTGTTTTGCTTTTTGCTTTTCTTCAGCAAAGCGGCGCGGTGAGTGTTCTACATTAAAAACCCTTGCAACAGCAGCGCTTTCCCAGATAAAAAGCATAGTTTTTCGATGTCCTTCGGTTTGGGCCTTGCTACTGGGAAACCTGAAAAAACATAGTTTTTGAACATCAAAAATCACCAATTAGAACTTATAGAACTTAAAAATAGTTACATTTAAGTTACATCTTACTTACGAAGCCCTCCGGCTAACTTAGTTTTAAGTAATTTGTAACTTCACCAAGTAAGTTACAAGTGTTTTAACTAGGGGGGCCCATCTTTGTATGGCATGGCTTTGATGGCTTGATCAGTATTGAATCCAGGTCCAATTGGTAGAAGCATGTAGAAACGGTTTCCAAAAACAATTATTAGTGGGGATCGACTTGTTCATCAACTTAGGGGTCTACATCAAGATGCCCGCAGGTTTGGAAGATGATGTCAGTCACCCGAAGCCGAGACCGGCTAGTTACAAAAGGCACTCTTCGGCGCTCCGTCCCAGGTGAAAAGCACTTGTTGCACGGAACGTCCCCGAAGCACCTGCTGGACATCCTCGACCAGGGCTTTAACGACAAGCTGGCGAGCTCGAAGGGGATGTGGCTGGTCTTAAGTGCCTATCAGGTATACGGCATTTTGTGCGAGATATGTCACATGTCTATTTTGTAGTTATGATGAATGCATGGCATGTTTACCTGGCCTGGAATCGTTTCAGTGCATGCAGTACTGAAATCAAAGACGTCAGTTCAAGGGTTGCAGCAAGTGCTCAAAATCCAACGGGGTCCAGGCGCAGGTCGGCGCCACAACAGACTCCGGTGTTCTGTTGGTATTCCATTTTGCCACCACCCAGATCTGCCTTACCACCTTGTCAGACCTTGTCAAAGGGTCTTTGGCACCTGGCGCCAGGTGCGATGGTCCTTGTTTGATATATATATATATATATACTTGTCCAACGTCTTAAGTATTGTACAGGAGTCTAACAGGAGCTCTTAAGAACTGACCTAATTCAACTGCACACCTGCTTATTACAGGATTTACTATTCCATCATGTTTCTCTTCTCCGGACCTCCCGGATTGCAGTGACCCATGGACGCTCATGATGCTCATGCATGTTTATTCTTCTCCAGTTCACGTCCCAACGTGTACCACGGTCAGACAGAGGGTGGCGCCACTCGTCCCCGGTCGCCACCGGTCGCGCCCGGTCGCGCCAGCGACCGTCCCTCGAGGTTCGGAGCGGGCGCCTACTTCGCCGAGGATCCGGCACCTCGGACGGTCGAGACGAGACGGGGCGAAACAGTCGGAGCCGAGAGAGAAAGGAGACCCGTTGGAAAGACCCGTTGATTCTGGGTACTGTCTTTTTACTTTGGGGGAATCTAAGGTCGAAGCATGGCTAATGAGTTGTGCAAAAGAAGAGGTAACTACCCTAGGGATCCAGTATAGCTCTCAGCGAGTGATTCGATAAGACCACTCTCACAGAATGATTGGCACAAAACCTCCCTAGCACCAACGTGAACTTATAGAAAAGTTCAGCACGGTCCATGACAGTGCTGGTGGGATTCTGGACCAAAGGCACTCTTGCAGGCTCGGGGCCTTTTGCTCATCGCTTCCCTGCTGTCAGTGAAACCATGTAAATGCGTGAAGACAATGTGCATGGGAGTCCTATTGGTGAAAATTGGGTACAAGCCGAGCCCATGCTATAAACATGTGAGTTCACAGAACCTGTTTCATGTTCGATAAGTGTAGCTTCTCTGCCTTTGTGCAATGGGCCTTTTGCGGCAAGCTGCCCTTAGAGGTGCAATCCACCATGCTTCGCCATGCTTGGGCAAGTTTGTGCTTTGGGGCACTTGGGAGTTGTTTGGCATTCTGGCATTCTGAAGCTTTAAGCTTGAGTTTTCTTCTTGTTTATTCTTTGGCAAGTGAAAAGGCACACCAACATCTAGAAACTCAAGAGTTAGAGGATTCCACGATTTTGTTGTCTGTCTTTCATGCGCAAGAAGTCACCCTAACTGCGAGACTCTTTGGCTCAGCGCGTTGTGGTTGCCCTGTGTCCTCGGCCACCATGGGGAAGGGTGCGTTCGTGGTGGAAGAGGAGATAGTTGATGGTGAGATTCATGTCAGCAAGCCCATGAAGTTTAAAGTCTCTGCCCCTGGGCTGCGTCTACTTGAGCTTCAGTCAGTCCAGGGATTGTTTTTATCAGTCTTCGCATGTCTGTGATTGAATACCAAAATTCCCCCCATGCCACATGTTTGGCCGCAGCCATAGTCCTATTGCCTGGATGGTGCATGGGTCATGCATACATTTGCAATGCCCCTCGGATGTATGTTTATGGAAAGTGTGGACCAAGGCTTGTGCGCAGCATCTTTACAAATCCTTGAAAGGCTACACGGAGAAGTATGGCCCTAGTATCATGGCAAACCCTGACAGGAACTTGACGAATTTTGCTGAACGTGACCGGCAAGTGATCACTGAGAACGATTTGGAACAAAACTTTTCCTTGCTCAAAACTCTGGCTGCATCTTGTTTCGAGTATACACTTCACCATGTGGGCCATGTACGTGGGGTCGTCAAAGAAATTCCAAATTTGGCGGAGTTTGAGGCTGGTTGAGAGTTGAAGTAGTTCAGAAATATGCATGTCCACCTGAATGCAAATAAACATACATTGGTTGAGAAGAAACTTTGTCAACCCGTCGCATCCCTGTGTCTCCTTGGAGGCTGCCTTGTTGCTGGTATCACTCAAGTCCAACTTCCATGCCGAGCATCTTGGAAAGCGAGGAGGAAAGACGTTGATTCGGGATCCTTGGCTTGCAGCAGGTCTGCAATGCACAGAGACCCCACAGTTGGTTAGTACATGCCACTAGCACAAAGCGAGTTTTGTGTCTGCAACCCCATGTACTTCCAGCACTTCCGTTAAGGAATGTTCCAACATCGAATCTCAGAGAATGCGAAAGTGCCTGATGTACTTGATTCAACTTACCAACCGGACAAGTGAGAGCAGGACAGGATTGAAAACACTGCAACACCATTTAAGGTACCTTTGTTGTGGTAAATTTGCAAAACATCTTTGATATTCATGTGTTTCATGGCCAACTATATACTCTATTTTGGGAGGAGTGAGAGGGTCCACTGCCTGAAGAACATCGTGACATCGTTCAGGAAGCTTCGAGAGGAGCATGGAATATCAAGATCACTGCAACATTGTCATATACATACTATAACGCACAAGCAGCACTCTAGATCTAGATCTGATTGCCAACTGGATCAGGCTTGGGAAGCCTCGTTGGCCATCCAACCACCCGCGGAGCCAGTGGAGGACTATTGAATTCCGTTGGGAACACATGTTTTTGGTAGGGGTATGTTTGCAGGGTCATGCCCCGGAAACTTGATGGTGCAGCAGGATACGGACCGCTTGGATGTGGAGTTGGATGATGAACCTATCATCGTTGCTGTGATTGGTGAGCCCCGGGTGAAGGTGGAGGGTAGTGCTTTAAAGGAAGAGATGGAGAGTACTACACTGACCATCAAAGAGACTTAGTTTTCAAAGCCATGCAAGCAGCCTCCAAATCTGCAGAGTTTCAATATGCATATATATACATTTTTTATGATCATAAATATATACATATATATATATTATATATATATATGTTTGTATATGGCATGTGGTGTGTATAGCTGAGGATGTATGTGTGGCTGCAGAGCCTGTGGAAAGCCACACTGTGGCTGTGGCTGCTGTGGAGACTGTGGAAAGCCACACTACTGTGGCTGTGGCTGTGGAAACCCGTTCTAAGAGCCCAGAGATCGAAGAGGCTTTCTGGACATCGAGTGTATTTGTTTCATTTGAAGCCTGCACCCATACTGTAGTGCTTATTTCTGCCGCAGGTGCCCCCCGCCTGTCCAGCAACATGATGTGAAGGCTGTGGACTCACTAATGGCACAAACAATCTTGCTTCAGCAGTACCGCTACATAGCTATATAGCTAGGTCCGCAGCTAGGTGCTTTGGAAATGCAAATATAATCTTGCAAATCTGTGCTGCGTGCTGCAGATGGGCAACGATGATGATCCGGCCTTCTGGACTGACTCACAGCTTCCAGATGACCAAGAACTTCCACAAGGCAAACAAGAGGAGCCTGCTGGGGGGGAGCTCTGGTGTTCTTATTGATCTGGATCTCGAGGATTCCCAGCCGGTGGAGGCCCCCCAGTCCATGGAGGACCCCCCTCTGAAAAAACAAAAACAGAGGACCAAACCAGCAGCTGAGAGAGGGCCCTTGATTGCCAACCCCCCCAAAGTTGCCAAAATCTGTGTTGCTGAATGCAGATGGTGTGGTGAGTAAGTTTGCTGACTCACACGGCGTGATCAGTCTGAGTGTGGAAGAACAGCGTGAGCTGAAGAAAAAACTAGATGAACAAGCCAAAGAGGAAGCAGAAAAGAAGAAACAGGAGAAACAAGACAAAAAGAAAGAAGAAGCTGTCAAGGCTGTGGAAAAGGCAAGAAAAAAGCTGGAAGCTGCACAGGCAAAAGCTGCACAAGTCGAGCAGGAAAGTTCCGTGGGTTCCAGGAGACGTGGTGTAAAGCGCAAGCTAGATCTGGAGTTGTTTGCAGTTTCTGAGCAGAAGGCTCCTCCCCCCAGCCCAGAGCCAGCCCCGAAGAAGCAAGCGCAGAAAGCAAGGCAATCCAAGACGAGCCCAAAGCCTGCTGTCAAACTATCCCCGAAAGCCAGGGATTTTGCCGTGAAGCATACCCCCAAAAAGGATGTTAGGCAGGACAGGGCCATTGCTGCGCTCAAGTTGCTTCGGGAGAACTCGTTGAAGGACCTCAAGCTTCCCAGTGAAGACTTTTCAAGGAAGTGGCTTGGGTGCACCCAGTGAATATATACTTGTCAAACAATGTGATTTGCCGTGTCTGTTTCAGAATTTTGGTGAAGTTAGTTTCAGCCTTTGCAGTTAAGGAGCTTCAAAGTCGAGAACCCCCATGGTGGGGGTAGCAACATTGGAGTGATTCTCTACCAAAAGTCCTTTTTCATTGGGAAGGCTTCCGCTGAACGGTGTGAACAGCTCTTGAACAAACCACCTTACCCCACTGGTGGTGCTACGGTGGGCTGGCAGCAGGGATTGGAGAGTGCGTGGACCTGACCCGCTTATGTCACCAGAATTTGGATTCTGCCTTGTTTAAATTTGTTACCATAAACACTATCACATCACCTGTTGATTTCAAAGCCAGCTCTTATATGCTGGCTCCAGTATTGGCTGCCAGGTGGTTGATTGCCAGGAAGATTGCCATGTGGGACAAGTCCGTTGAGCTGGAAAGCGCATCCACGTGATTTTGCAGCTGTAGCATCGAAATGTAGTTTCGGTGGCTTGTGCACAGCTGTTTTGTTAGGGCAGGACGTTGGCTTTTGGGTCTCTGTTTTCAAAAACCGACTATGGTCAATGCCACATTGGTTTCAGCCAGCAGTCCTGCAGGGAAGCTGTGATTGATGACCACTATAGGTCTTTCTCATGTGACTCATGTCTGCAGGATGTTCCGCATCTGTAGCTTTTGTAGTGTGTTAGCCAGCACACCAGGGTTTGCCATTGCAGCTGTGAATTCCAGCTGTGAGGGTGCGGATTAGATCCTCAGTCTTGGATATCACCTATTGGGCTTTGGGGAAAAGCTGTGGGGAGTAGTTAACATGTTCAAGGATGTGGTGCTTGGTCGAAAGCAGTGCGTGTGCTTCACATATTTTTACAGGGTGATGAAACATAACAAAGCCAGGCCATCTCCAGCAATTTCATAATTCATTCGCCGCCGTCGAACGAAAGCCGAGTGTCCTCTCAACGGAAGCTAGCCCACGCAGGCCAAAAATCTTCTGCCTCAAGTGCGGTGGTATCTGTGCAAGGCTGGGCCTGGTGACAGTTTTTCATATCCAGTTTGAAGCCATTATAACAAAGCAAGCCCCCCCCACCCCACATGCAGTTTGTTTGATACCAAGCTAGAAGTGTAAATGCTCCACTGTGATTTGCCCGGAGTCATTTGCATGTCTATGAGTGTGCTTGTGCAGGTGACCAAAACCCTTCTGGTGCTGACAAAGGTGCAACCTGCTGTGCACCAGGGATGGTTGGGGGATAGGGACTCACTTGTGGCTTCAAAAACCATGGTGGTGGAAGATGCTTGTCTTGGGGAGTTCGGTGATTCTATATCCAAAGATCGGGATTGCTCTTAACAAAGCATGTCATGACCCTGACCCAACCAGAAAAAATTGCCAAGGAGTTGGACTCCAAATCAAACACGAAAAAGATAAAGGCATTAAGCAATTTGAAGGTTGATTGTCACATATTGTCACCACAAGGTGGTTTTGAATACTATGTCTTGGTGAACGTTCTTGGATGGGGTGTGACTTGGGACTCTGGTCACCTACATGGTGCAAAGCGCAGCTGTGTACTGGCCAAAGTGTACTTCAAAGTGTGGAATCAACAAATAATATAAATCAAATCGTATAGATCTCATTACAACAAATATAGGTACATAGATCGATATATGTATATATATTCAGGCATTGCAACCGGCTGCGTGAGCAAACATGCCTTCGCAACCCTTGCGATCTCTTCACATCTCGAAGCTGCAGTGCGCTGTTCTGCTGTGCCTTGGGGCCCCACCAGTAGTGTCCCTTGATAGCAGTATCGGATGGTTGAACAAGAGAGAACACTATTGATGGTTTTCCTTTTTCTATTTCCAATGTTTGGACCCAGCCGTACTTGCCCATCCCTGCCGCTGCCGAGGGTGCACCTTCTTGACTTCGCAGCTCAAAACCAACCAGCAGAATGCTTCAGGGACCTGGGGTTGGGAATGACGCGGGGGTGGTGTCACCTTTCCATATACAAACATATACATGCAACAAAGAGTGGAGAGTTTCCTGTCAAAAGGACACAAAACTGGTTTTGCCAAAGTCAGGTCACACTTTGTCACTAGCTCTAGGTTGGTAACCCTTGGTTCAATTTTGTTTTGAGAAATGCTGGAGACAAATGGTGTTCTGGCCATGGGAGGTCTGATATAGGTGCACACCACATGTAGCTGGTGCAGGACCTTTGCTGCTGTGAATTCTATTCCGGAGTTGGCAGCATCACTGCAGGGTTCAGAAACTGGGTGGGCACTTCTAGTCATATAGTTTCTATTTTGTTCAATTTGATCGGTTGATCAGACTCACAGGAAAATACTTCGGTGAAATGCATGTTTTGCAATAGCACTAGCTGTACGAAACAACAAAGGACTGGCTGGAGCAACTGCGTGCCTCACATGATCCATTCATCATAGTTTTTGGTTTTCCTCACCATATAGACCACTGCCTTGTCAAGCTTAAGGGGTGTGTGTTCAATTCGTGTGCCAGGCAGGGCTTCGATCTGTGTCGAGAACCCGTTCTGCAAGATGTAACATTGCTTTTTGGGTTCATTTCAGCCCTGGCCTATGTCCTGAGAGTGCAGGTGAAGGGGTTGGCGTGGATGGCCCTACCATGCAACAGCTTTAGCTTCATGTCGTCTTCACAGCATCAAAGGAGCTGGCAGCAACCCTACGGGTGCCCAACTTTTGGGTTCTGCCACCAAGGCAACCTGATATGTTCTCGAACTTGCATACTGATCTTAGTGTCCATCTGCAGGAGTGTGTCTTTTTTTTGTTGAGAACCCATTGCGATCAGCGGTGCACATGTGGCCCTTTCTGAACTTCCTCATGGCCAACCCATGGCTGAACTCTCACCGAACATCATGGTAAGACCCTCGGTTGTTCTCAAGAGAAGTGTCAGTGTCTTGTATTGAAACATATCAAGCATTTGTATATATATATATATATGACAGGTACATTCGACGTGGAACAGAACTTTAGCTGAGGCTCATGGGTTTTTATGGAGGATGGTCTGTGAAACCGCAGCTTGGGCTATCAAATGCGATTCTTGGTGTGGCATTGAAATTTGCATTGTTGATGCAAATATATGTAAGGGGGTAGCCTCACTAGGGCACTTGGCCACAACCCCTCCCCCTTCCCACACTTCCGGGTTTGTTGCCAATGGTGTAGAAAACTGTCATCTTCCCAAAGGTCCAGTAACCTGATATGATGAGGAGGCCAGGTGTTTGGAGTGCAAATTGACCCTTCTTTTATGCAATATTGAAACAAGCTCCCTGGAACCTCTTGGGTTTCCACCCATTTGCGCTCCCCACGTGTGCATGGAACCCCTGCCTTCGTGTGAGTAACGCCAAGGATATGGGCTGGATACCTCAATCAGCCACTCTCAAAGGAGGACCGCGCACAGATTAAGAAGAAGGCCAAGGACCTCAACAAATCCATGGTCACTGACTGTGAACAAGCAAACTGGGAAGAAAGTGGTGACCGGTACTCAGCACTTGAATGCACGAGTTGACCTGTTTTTTGAACTGTTCATGCTGACAGGTGGTTTTGTAATGAAAACGTTGAGGGACACAAGCTGAATAGGGCCACTATATGGGCATATATCTATTTTTTGTGTTTGTGGTCTTAGTACACTGTAAGGAGCGGATCGAAGGATCTCAAGTCCAGTCAAGTATATCCCAAATCCTTTGGAGAAGAGGTTGCAAAACTACATTTGGACTACATGAGATCTGAGTCATGGCTTGTTAAGAGTAGATCTCAGCAGGAGTGGGGGGCTGATGGAAGGTTCTGTGGGTTGCAGTCCCAGGCCAGCTCAGGACAGTCCTGGCCCTGACCTCCAAAACTTTGTGACTCAGTGTGGATTTCAGGAGACCCGTTTATCGAGTCCCAAACAAAACTGTATACAGTTGATCATTGGAACCGGTGATTTTGGTCATGCTTCCTCCAGCTCTCCCAATCCGGTTTTCCAGGATCCGCCTCCGAACTGCTGGGATTTTGCAGCACTCGATCCATTCCTGGACTTTGTCAAGATGGCTATTGCCACGGGGAAGTTGGTTCCTGATCCTCTGGTTCCGGTCCAAATCCAACCCAGTAGGACGGTGGCTGAAATGGCCAGAAAGAGATATTTGGAAGGAGGTGTTTAGACTGCTGATTTGTAGTGCCAAAGGGTTTCAAGCTTTAAGCATACCCACTAGCCCTGAACAAGCTTTTGGACAACCTTTCTGGCTAGGTGCTTGATATTAATTAGCAAGAGCCTTTTGGGCTTTCAATTATTTAGACAATTCGAATCGTGGGTGCTCTGTGTTGATATGTAACGGGGAGCTTTTGCCCACAGGTGGCTAGCTAGCTAGCAATCCGCGTGCTGGAACTGGAAAAAGCATGGCCCATGTGGAAACAAATAGTCAACTAGTTTCATTCGCACGCAAGTCGACTGCTGATCGATCTAGGGGAGAGCCTCAAACTAGGAACAGTTTTCCCGGAAGCTGGGTGTCAATCTTCGATGCATGACTGTGTGAGGATTTTAAATAATATAGATACTCTTTTGATCAAGTGCGGTTGGTTTTGGTTGGCAGTTCGTGGTCTCTCAATCTGATTCCGCTGGATCGAGGACAGGGGTTGGGATGTGGAAACAGGGTGTAGCTAGTCGTAGATCATGTGCTGGGGAAATCCCGGTCTACTAGCGCTAAAGCTAGCTAGCTATAAAGCAGCTGGTGAACCACATGTGGGGGAACATATTTAGCAGAAATGTGAGGCTGTTGGGATCACATTTGTGAGATCTAGATACACCCATGTGAGGCTGTCGGAGTCGGATAGGCCAAACCCAAAAATGCGAGGATGTCGGTACACCCCCAAAAATGTGAGGGTGTGGGTAAACCACAAAATGTGAGGGTGTCGGCAACCCCCAAAAATGTGAGGGTGTCGGTAAACCCCCAAATATGTGAGGCTCACCAAAATGTGAGGTTGTCGGAAAAACCACAAAATGTGAGGCTCGAAACCCCAAAAAAATGTGAGGACTTCCAAAAATGTGAGGCTCTAGCTAGAGCTGGCTAGCTAGCCTGATCAAAATGTGAGGCTGTCGGAAGTCCATATGTGGTTTGGAAGTGTGAGCTGACTAGATCGCATTTCAGGCCGCTAGAAAACATATGTGAAGGCTTTTGGGGCAACATTTTGGGACATGTGAGCTCACATTTTGGGACTGTGGTCGAACATCTGGAAGCGTTAAAATAGCGTTATTTTGCGTTCTATGTGCGTGCTCAGGGACTTCTGAGCGTTATTTTGCGTTATTTCGCGTTATTTTTTTTCCGGGCCTGGGGTAGGCCCCCAAACCACATGTTTTGGGTTTGAGAGGACATGGCAGTGCCCAAGTTGGTACCTACAGCGGCAAAAACCAAAGCATCTCCAGCTTCAGAGGCTGGGCAAGCTCAAATCCGGCATGTTTTTCATGACTTTTGAACTTTAACCTGAATAGTACGAGCCCAATAGTGTAGATTCAAGTGGATCTGGGACTACACAATGGATGAGTTTGGTCATGCCCTTGCTGTTGCCACTATGCTGGCCTTGTGGTGCCCTGAGAGGTGGGGTCAGCTGGAAGGAAATCACATTCCTCGGCGGAGAGCTTTGACTTCCGCAAGGAGATGGGAGATATTCAGTCACTGGTCGACAAGGCCAAATTGGTGGATAGAAACTTGACTAATTGAGTCAAAAGTGGATGCTCACAAAGCTCCCGGGGGTGAGGAGATTCCTTGATCAATAGGAGTCCATGAACCTTATTATAGATCTGTTGGCAACTAATGGGGTGTCCTACAGCTACATCAGCTACTAAAACAAAGGTGCAAATATAATATGTATATATATATATATGTATACGCTGCATTACCTGAGGCCTGTGACAGTGAGGATGTGGATGGTGTATAATATTAAGTTACATGGGTGTTGACAGCCTCAGGGAAAACATACATAGCAGCTCAGGCAGGCCAAACACCTCAGTGTTTTCAACCCCTTCTACGCGGAGTGAGAAGAGGAATGTCCGTGCAGCTGCAGATCTTGGTGCTACTCGCAAGGAGTTGACCTTTACTCCCACCAAGAGCCCGGAGTACAAGCGGGTGAAGAATGAAACTTCATCCGGAAAGCAGGTGCCTGTGATCTAATTAGCAAGCTCGTTTGGTCCCAAAAGGGCCCCAAGGCTGTAGTTAGAAATTGAAGGGTTCTGTCCTGGCAGTTCGCCACCAACCAGAATCATGCTGCTTCCAGGTGGCACATGGTGGCTCAGCAACTTCTCCTGCGTCGGTGGTATCAAGGACCAGTGGAGCCAGTGGCTGGGTGAGACAGGTGAATCATTTTTTCAGTCCTAGTCCTATATTAATAATGTTTGAATTTCAGCTCTTCAATATATATATATATATTACATACTGGCCGGGAATGTAAGATTCTACTGACAAGTTTTTCTGCAACCTGTTCCAAACCTCCTCCATCTTAGGGACTACTCCTCCTGCAGCGAAAGCACGTGCTCCATACCGGACCTTGCCTAGTGAAACAACACTGGTATATGGCCGGGGGGAGAGCCAAGATGGCCTACATCTGGACTTGATGGCCTTGGGGGAATGCCAAGGATCCATTTCAGAATGTGCTGTAAACTCACCAGCAGAGTTGCAGGAAGCCAATGTTATGAAGTGGATTCAGGTTCGGGGGCCATCGGTTTCAGCCGAAGACGCCAATGGTTTGGAGCACTCCATTTCTGCTATCTGGTACTTGATTCATGACCGTGATCAGAAGAGGGAAGACTTTGAGAAGTTCAAGGTCGAAATGCAGCACCAAACAATACGGCTTGAGAAGGTGACACAACTCCAGATCGACAAGTATGGGGCTGACCATCCAAAGATGTCTGAGTTGCACTCTTGGGCGGCTGGCAAGAAAGAGCAAAACAGCCAGAAAGCCAAAGACATGGAGGCTTCTATCCAACAGTCTGAGGAATCTATTTCTGTGGAGATCAAGGTGTTGCTGAGACACCTTTGCAGTGCTCCCCCAGACATGGACCCTGAGTGTACTGCCCTTCTGAATGAAGTGGAGGGCTTGTTTGGGGACATGTCCATGGAGGACTCTGGCAAGCCTGCTGTTCCTGCTGCTGGGGAGGACGTGATTATGGATGTGACTTCAATTGCACTGGCAGCTGCCGGATTGCAACAGCAGGTTGGGGGATATGCTTTAAGACCATATGAACAATCTTGTTTCCCTCAACTTTGTAAGTACTGGGCTCTACTCTTCCGATGCAAGAGGATGCTAACCCTCCCCCTCTAGGCAGAATGTGAAGACAAGCAATCTGAGCCAGCCGGTCCTGCTCTGCATCCAGAAGGCCCAAGTGATGCTGACCTTGCTGCTGGGGTATTGTCCAGAAAGGACACTACACAGTTGGAGGCCATACTTGGGTTGGTGCTCATGTGGGTTTGGTGCAACTGCATCGTTCCATATATATACATAAACCTTCTCAAACCGGGTACCAAAAACGAGGATGTGGACCTTTTTCTTCCTTGTGAAGTGTGGTTTAGGGCACCCCTTGCTAGCTGACCAAGCTTAAAATTTTGCCAAGCTACCTTGAAGTAACCAGATTTGAGCGAGGAAGATAAAATATCGATCTAGTAGCTATTCCCCGGTTCTCATGTCTTGCTTGCCCAGGCCATGCAGGTGCAGTCTTTGCACGACAAATACCGTGATGATCCTGATGTGATCTTGGTTCCGGACGGATCGGTCCGTTTTATAGGACCCGGTGGAAAGGAAGAGTCTGAGACTGAGCACCTTCGCAGACTCTGCCACAACACGAACATGCGTCTCCAGAGGAGCTTCAAGAGTGAGGGGTTGACCTAAACATGTGGTTTGTTTGCACCCCAAAGTCTAAGTTTCCGAACAATATCCAACAAACATCCATAGATCTCATATTGGACAAACCTGCCCCAAATTGTGCATGTGGAAGATTGGTCCCTGTAGGTCCATCATGCCCTCCGGCCATTTTAGAACTTTGGAAGCAGAGAAAGACAAGCTCCTAATCCTGCATTGGGGAAACTGTTGCATGAAAGTTGTATTTTGCATGTTTCTGGAAAGAAATGGTGTGGTCTTACAATTGCCTAGCTAAGATCGCAACATTGAGCCGATGCTTCTTGAAGATTTCCTACAGAGCAAGGAAAATTGGCTGACTTCCTCTTTGGCCGTCAGCTCAACAACTACTTCCTCTCAAAAGCGGAAAGGGAGACACACGATGATGCCGTACCACTTGGTGAAACAAAAGTTTGGAAATGCGTTAGGGTTGCAAATCTTGAATGAGAAGAAGCAGCTCCAGGCTTCCAAACCAAAGACTGACCCGACAGTCGACTACATGGAGCACCCAGAGGCCAAAGGAAACGAGGATACCTAGCTATATTAAATTATATATATATATATAGCTAAATTGTTCACAAATATTTACTACATCCTGTCTCCCCTGTCTGTGCCCAGGAATGGGCCTTGCTCCGTATGTGGGATGCTATGGAGTTTGAGGACGAGTATAATGAGTCTACTATTATGGCCCTTGAAGGGAGGGGTGACATTGACGCAGAACAGACCAAAGAGATATTGTGGCTACGCTGATCAATTTTTGAGATCAATTTACTGTAATTGAGGTTGCTTCAACTATACCAAAATAAACATGACACATACTTTGATCAATTCTATCCACTTACATTTTTGGTACCCACATGCTGAGGCAACATGCGTTTGGGTCAAAGCTGGCCCAAATCCAGGCTTCTTATGATGGGGGTCAAGGTGCTGGTGGTGGTGGTGGTGGTGGTCCGGAGCTGCCTGAGAACCAGAAGAAGACCAAACCATTGAGTAAGAGACTCTCAACCGCCATTTCCCAATGCAGCTCCAAGATGACGGATGTTCTTGCTTGGCAGTCGAAGATAAAGGAAAACAAGACCGGACTGAATCTTGGCTAGTTGGCCAACTTTTTTGAAACCTTGTCGGTTTGGGTGGAAACATGTCTATACATCCCAACGCAGCATTCCCACTATATTCATTAATTCAGAGGGAACCCTATCACCTCCATCCTAACACCTCCATCTAACCTGATCAACAATGAATACCCTGCCAAGTTGCAATATTGCCAGAACATCAGGACTGATGTCCTGCTGAGTGGCTTTGGGCAAGAGCTCGAGGCTAGATTGAAGGACATGCGACAATGCAGAGTAGAGCTTGAGCGCCTATACAGCTTGAGGGTGGAGGATGCCAAGGTGGATGACGAAGCACATGTTCAGTATAAGGAAGAGGCGATGAAAGCGATTCGGGCTGCAGACTCTGCGTTTACCAGCTATGCAGGTTCAGTGCGCTCAATAAAAAGTGTTATGGATACATGTTCTTGATTTATACGTTCTTGATTTATGTGTTCTTCCTTTGCCCCCTTAACATGAGTTGGAAAATATAGTCATGGCCTTTCACCAGTACTGACAACTTTGTCATTCAGGAACCCGCAAAGGCGAAGGGGAAGGCCAAGTCGAAAGCTAAAATTGAGGGTGAGGGCCAGAATGCACAGCCGCCCGCAGAGCCTGGATCGTGATGAGTCATTGGAGATGGACTCACGTAGTTTTGGGAAAGTGAGATGTAGATAGGGTAAACCTTATCTTTTTTCGACCTTGGATGCATTCCAGCTATACATGATCTGAAGTAGCTCAACTCAACACTGACATCTCAGAGTCTTTGTATTTTTGTTAGGGATGCCTGGGTCCGTGTTCGTGGATTGATGCAGAACAAGCTTGAAACCTTGGGCACAGCCATAGAAGCCAGTCCTTTCGATGAAGCTCAAAGCTGGCTGCGGGTGTGGCCCTTGATTCAGTCCTGGGGAAAAAGGAGCTCTCCAGCCATGTCGGGTGGATTTTCTTGTTAGGGTGGTTGGTGGATGGACTCCTTGTTACAAGAGTGTTTCTCCACTCAAGACTTGTTTCCCCAACTGTACTGGTTGTCTACTTTTCTTACTGATGCCCAGTTGCTGGCCACTCTGTATGCAGGTGCTGCCTTTTCGAAGGCAAGAACATCCCCGCTCTACGCGTGGTGCTTGAAAGAGGTGGGTCTTGGAGAAACATGGCTTCAAACTGCTGACATCAACGAAAATTGATAGCAACATGCCTGACTTGGATCATGTTGCTGGAACTGGCCCGAGTTTAGGAAACTTCTTTCACAAAGACTAGGCAAATGCTCCACTATGTTGAGAAGGACGTGGGAGCAGTTTCCTGAATGGTAATATTGTTTGGGTTGGATAGTGTGCAGGTAGACCCCTGACCCGCAGGAGTTCAAATGGCATGGCATTAAATTTCAAGGCCCTTGCAAAAAGCTTTCCCTTGCAGGGCACAAGGGAAAGCACACTTCGAATGTCCAGCGGGATATTTTGAGGAAAGTTGACCACGGGGACCCTGAGCAGGCTGGAGGATTGGCAGAAAATAGACCTCAACCTAGGCCTTATTTTGGTATGTTAAACAATAAGCCACGATGTCTTGGAGAACCCATGTTGTGCCTGAAGTGTGGTGACGTATATATTATGAAATCCATGCTTTCCCTGATTGATTTGTCTTGTTTTAAGGACAAATGGACAACCAAAGCAGGAATCTCCCTGGTCAGGTTCCTATTGATTGGATAGAAGTGCCACTGCAGGTGCAACGAGGACCCAACAATGTTGAAACCAGGACAGCTGTGGTTCATGGCTGGGTGCTTCTGTGTTAGCAACCAGCATGGTCATATGAGAAACATTGCATCCGATTGTACCAACAAGCATGGTTCATGTGAGGAAACATCCGATTGTGTTGCCGCACAAACTGGTCTGCCATCGGTCATGGCCAACGATGGATGCTGGTGAGGTGAGGCAGTATTGGCAGCATCTGTCAGACCGCCAAAGCCCGTTGGCAAAAATATCCCCTGAAAAGGATCATGTTCCATTGTGGCTTTGGGGTGATGAGGCCCAATTTAGGAAAGGGAGTGGGGAAGACATTCTTTTATTGTGCATGGGAAGTGTACTGCACAAAGAAACATACTCGGTGGCTTCGTGCTATCCCTTGACTATTTGCCGATCCGATTCTCAATCAAGTTTAATATAGGGGCAACTTTTTCTTGTGTGTTTGGGGCAAACAATTTTCAGGTCTTTTTGTTCAAGCTTCAACTCCCCCGATGTATGGGAAAAAAATTACCATCTGGGCTGGTGGATTTAGCTTCTTGCAATTCTTGAAATCGGTGAAATCGGACATGTCAGGAAATTAAAGCTGGCTTCCCAACTGTTCATGCGCTTCTTCAAGCTGTATCTCGATCCGGCTATGTCCAAACTGTTTCTTCTATGTTTTTGTAGCCCGGGCCCTGATCCCCCACTCTCTTCCCCACTGCCTCTGCAGCCCATTGGTGTTGTGAGCCATGCTGGGCCTTCCGGGCTGAGGTGGTGGAATCTCTGGACTTGTTGTACCACCATGGAGCTGACCGTTCCGGGGAGTCTGTTCGATATGCGGTTTCGGAACTTCGTGGGGATTGGAAATTCCAGGCTGATACATGGCAAGTGTTTGAAGAAGTAGATTTTGTGGAAGTCTTTGGGCTCCCCTGGGTGGTTGGTTTAATTCACGAAGAACAACTAGCTGACCTGAGGAGTGGCTACAACTATCGAGCTATTATTTGTCCAACTCTGTATGTCATTGCTGCCGAGCACAAGCCCCAAATTATTTCACTGCTCCTGCCAACTTGGGGAACCAGTTTCGCCACTCTACGGAGACGTTCCTGGCGGAATGCATCAAAAGAAACACTGAATTGCAAAGACACTAGGCCTTGACCAATGTCCAGTAAATTTTGGTCTTTGTTCAAATTTTAGTGCAGATGACCCCATCATCGTGCTCTCCAGAGAAGCCTAGGCCCATTATTAGACCTGCCTTGCTTTTGCGTTGAGATGGTGCGTTGGGACGGAATGCACACCTGCAACCTGGGTGTAGACTTGTGGGTCATTGGGAGCATCTTCAAGAAATTGTTTGAGTATGGTGATGTCTTCGGGGGCAATGACATGGATGAATCGGATCGATATCTGATGGCTTATGACATGTTCAGGAATTGGAGCAGAGCACACCAGGTTCGGTACCGTGTCTGGAGATATTCAGGTTTTCATGTGTGTTTCTAATATTATACCTTAATTGCCGGTTTACGACCGTCTGTGAGCTCAGGCATAGCATGCCAAAATTCAGGCCTTGGCGCTTTAGATCAAGGCAGCACCCATGGCCAGAGCTTCAAGCGAAGGCGTACAATGTTCCTTAATCTGGGACAGAATTAGTACTAGCAATAAACAAACATGTGTGTTTTAAGATGGGATGCCTGTGAGAGTTTACTTTGGCGTACTGGGGGGTGCCCTCAATCCCTAGGCCCAAAGCTGTTTGTAATGGCATCTGAGGCCAGGTGTGTTACGGCATGGCTTTGCGAGGAATGCATTGATATTGCAAATCAACATCCTGGTGATGAGTGGTTGTCATTGATGACATCATGTGTGTTGCTTGCCAATGCTAGAATTAAAGCAGTCTGGAGTTATGTTTTTGAGGACCTTTTTAGTACTGACAGTGCCCTCTCTTCTTTACAAACATCTGCAAGCTGCTAGTGGACTGGTGAAATATTAAAACGCTGGCACTTTGAGCTAAGGTTGAAGACATGTCTTGCTGGGAGAGCACTAATTAGCTTATAATCAAATATGACTATGCCAGAGATGAACCACTGTGCTCAGGTGGTACCTTGCAGAATGGCATCGCAAAACGGAATTGCTTCCACGGTTCCTATCGGAGGGTCAATCGAAGGAGATGCTGGACATCAATGACAGGTTCTGCTGCTTTTATGCGATGCTTTCCAAAAAAGCAATTCAACAGGATGAGCTTCTGTTCCCTTCCAGGCCAAAACTGCATGTGCCTTAATCCTTTGTTTGTGATCGATAAGTTTTTTTGGGATAGGTACGCGCATATGTATATGACATAGACTCTGGACTTTGTAATGTCGATCAAGCATGTCACTGACATCCCAGGCATTTCAAGAGATCGCTTACATCCAAGCCCAAGAGTGCTTCTTGGTCTTTAATTCTAGTCCAACCTTTAGGAATGCTACCAACCATGGGAGAGGGCCTCAAGCTGTTCCTTGAATTTTGCTTGGCCACTCTCTGGCCATTGTTCAGTCATCTGAGGCTACAACCATAGGTTTTATCAGTCGTACAAGCCCGAAGACGTCATTGGGCGGATGGTTGTGGTGTGTGCAGCTGGAAACAACAGCAATGTCGAGTTTATAGGGCTCAAGAGGTTCTTCCTAGGGTAGCTTGATGCACTATAACGAACTGTGTTCTATATTGTCTTTCTTTTGGAGGTGTGGTGGGCCTGATTTCAAAGCCTCCCTGGTAGCTGCCGTGACAGGCAGAAGAGCCACTACGAGCTAGACCACTGGGAAGCCTTCGCTACTGACTCCGATGTTGAGATGGTGGATGGTTTGTAAAGGTGAGTGCAATTAAAGCCTAAACTTGCTGCATAGTTTTGTGCAGGAGAGGGCCTGAAACAAGTCACCTCCTGTGCTCTAATCTCCAGGATCCGCATCTTCCAACGGCATTGGTGACCAAACTAAAGAACAGGTCTCTACTTTAAACTCTAAACCACGAGAACTAACCCACCAATGCAGGTTGGTGGCTATTTGGGCCATGTGCGCTGTGACAACTGCATGTATATGTGAACCAAGTGAAGAAAGTGCATCTCAAACACTATAGTTTGATGTTCAGCTTGACCTTGGTGGATGTGTCGGAAAATCACATTTTCCAGCTTTGTGTGAGCACTGTCGCGGAGGGGGGGTGGGCTCAGAAACCTCTCTCAAAGGAACAAAATGTGATGTCGCTTCTCAGTGAGCACGCGGGAACCCTAGGGCTATAAAAGTTAGAAGTCGTACTAGCATGCTGCATCTGCTCAATGAATTGCAGCCATGGCCGGGAGTCCGGACTGCCAGTCCCAGACAGGTCGTGTTCGCATTTTGTGGAAACGCCGGAGTTCGTTTCAAGAAGAACCACCTGGGGCCTGGGGCACCCCTAGAATGAGCACCGATACTGGAACGCCTTCCCATTGGATTTGACGATCAAGTGACATGAAACAAACAACGTGGATGAAACAGGTCTGCATGAATGGGATGATGGCTGTGTTGTGTCATTTGTGGCGTGGATGGGATCATGGCTGTGCCGCATGGGAGAAGGAGTTTGGGTCAGGAGATGCTCAGAACTTGAGCTGAGCCGTGTTCACATGCGATCTCTCAATGACCCTGGCAATGCAAGTGCTTCTTGCGTGTGAGTCTTTTCTCCTTTGATGCGGTGGAGCCCTTGTTTTCCAGACAGAGGGGGAACCTAAGTAACTGGCGGATTGCAGGCAGCCAAGGAGCCAGAATCCCAGAATTAATATGCCGCTATGCCCTCCATATGTCTCAATCTTCCAGAAGCAGCAGCAGATCTCCAGAGTCAACCACGCTCTGACAGCAGTGCCAAGGAGAAGATTGATCAGTACACCCGGGAGGACCCGGGGTATATGACTCCTGGATTGGAACCCTTACATTCGCGACTTTATCGACCCGGTGGTCACAAGCACCCAGGACCGTGGGCATTGGTATGATGTACGATGTATGTAGATACCTGCACCGTCCCTAACGGTAAAAAAACATCATCATGCGCGGTATGATTCATACCGTAAAAAAGAAAACGTGGGAGGCTCATGCGGTAGGAAGCATCATACCACAGGATACATTCAGCAACGGTAAAAACCAGAATTGGAAATCAGTATATTCATAGTCCGTATATTCATACATTTTCCTACATAATCAGCATACTGTATTCCAATATATTGCTTATTCAAACCAAAAACATGTTCATGGTCTTTCCAGTTTGTTGAACTCCGGATGGATCTAGGTCCGACTGTCCTGCATTCTTCTGACCCAGTGAGCAGACTGAGCTGCCTATGCATTTTGCAAATTTTGGAGAAGGACTTGTGGCAAACCTGGTAGCTGTGTGAGTTGGAGCAATTTTTGTGTGGAAGGAATTTCCGGACATGCTTCAAGTCACAGCCACCAGGTTTGCCACAAGTCCCTCAGTCCCTCTCGGAATTTCACCAGAGTCCCAAGGCATTCGCGGCGGTCGCACCAGGACAAGATGTCTTCTATTGTTTCGTGATGCGGGTGACATGTGGCACTTGCTTCGTGACCAAGGGATTGAAGGACCCGGTTCAGCTGCTGAAGGAAGCTGCTGGTAGCTGAAGCTGTTGCTTCAACTGAGGCACCCTGCCTGTTGCCAAGAACTTTCCGTAGATTCAACAGCAGTCGGTTTCATAAGAACAGCAGTCGGTGTGTTTTCTCCATCCCATGGCTAAGGGATAGATCATTTGTTCGCTGCATTTGGGGCATGGTGCGTCTTAGACTAGTGGACCTGCACTCGAGATCTGATGACCCCCACCGAAGCACCGTGCCGGTCCGGCCCGAAGAGATCCGAAGAGGATGTCCCGCCGGTGCAACAACATGTAGTCCTATAATGCAGAACTTCAGGGTGTGGGAATCATGTGGCCAAAAACTGGTTCTTCTTCCCTCCCGTCATGGACTCATCAGGATTTCACATGATATAACCTGCAGGTCACCGAGCTTATTGGGGGGAGTCTCAAACAGCTGAGGAACGCTTGGTTTTGGCTCGGAACATCGTCGCCGAACAATGGCGCTGACTGATCGTTCGCTCTGAGTCCCAGCACTGAGAAACTGCTTGCAGACTCGGGCAGTTTCACACCGTGTATCCCCATTCATCCCCTCTTAGAAGAGTTGGGATGTGAACAAATATATCCAACAGAGAGGTGAGGACTGCAGGCCTGCCTTTAAAACTATCCCATTGTTAGGGACCAAAGACTAAATCACATCAAGAATTCTGTGACGTTGGTGGGCTGCCAGAGATGGGGAGCTTTTGGGTTATCTATATACACTGTTTGGGAGGGTTATCCCCATTTGCAAGTTCTCCTCAACCCGTCCAGTTCAACTGCACCGTCGATTTCGAGATCGGACATGCATGTCGTCATCGTCGTGAGGATGAGACCGGGAAGCGGGACAAACACGATCCGAAGAGGCCAATGATCTATGACCTGGATACTGGCTTCCAAGTCTTTGTGAATGCTGACCGCAGAGCAACTGGGCTGGGCACAGTGTTCACTCAGGCATGTGCCTCCTTGTGAGATGTAGGATGGGGATCTTGTAATTGCATATGTGTGAGGGAAAGCAACTGCGAACATGTTTTGAAACACCAGGCTTACAGAATCTGTCACACGGAAGCACCCATCATCCTGATTGAGCATCCAGCAGCTATGTAGACTTGTGTTTTGTTTTTCTAAATGCCCCAAGATCCTGAGTCTCCCCCACACCCTGTTGAAAAGCCAGAGTGTGCCGGGTCAGCAATGCACATATTGAATCTTTGGCACTCCCCTAAGGGGTCCTGGATCGTACCTTCACAGGTTGGGTACTGACTGGGTGACTGGACCCTCCTGGCACATACATGACAGTGTCTCCCTTCGTTGAGAAGGTACTTACCTGGATCCCTATAGGGCTCGTTGGTCCATCAACACGAGGCTCAAGGCTTCTTTATCCGCAGTTGGAGCCGTTCTTGTCGTTGGAACTTCCGCGACCCCAGGAACTCTCGAACGTGCCGGGCTCTGAACCCTCGGTGCGTTACAGCACTCTGCTGGTGGAGTTGGGGCCCTCCATCGTGGCGTGGCTCCAGCAGACGAGGAGGAGCACAGGACCTGGACCTGGTTGAAAGGTTTGAGCTGTTGGTTTGAGGCAGATCCCATTGGGATCACATCATATGGGATCCAACCAACCATGTTTCTGAGCAGAGGGTTGGAAGAGGGCATAACTGAGGTTCCCTATTACTGTAGACATCTGGATGTTTCAACAAGTTTCAATCCACCCCAACTGAAGAAACATCTTCAATCCATGTTTTGTGGGGCCCAAGAGGTTTGACAGTCGGGCTCAAGGTTGGTAATCGCTGAGTTTCAGATTCGGAAGCACAGACGTCGATCACGGTCCTCGATCCAGCTGGTGCAGAAGCAGGGACATAAACAAGATCCCAGGGGGCAGAGGAGGATCCATAAACACTTGAGCCATTTTGAGCCACATTCTAAAGACCTTTATATACATTCTAATAACATTCTGACAACCATATTCAAGACGATGCGCAACGTGTTTAGAAGATTGTGGAACAACTTTATTTATGGCTCGCAGATGCTTCCATCTCTGATTTTGTTCAGTGCTTTTAAAGGCTACCATCCAGTGGATTCCATCAACACAGATGATCAACTGGTTGACACAACTGGTGACATGGCCAAGGCACGGTACCGGGAGATCATCAACTACCTAAAGAATGGCGTTTACCCGGCTTCTCAGCGGCAAGTCCCAAGATCTTTTGCGATGGCGGTGGAGTGCCAGGCAGTTTGGAGTTGGAGGGAGTTCTTGTTGAATCAGCTGGTGGGCGTTTGGCAGTGTAGAATTGCGACTTTTTGGAACGGTATGCTGGAACTTCTGGCAAACGGTCTGGATGGTTCGTTTCTGGTGCATTGCAGCGGAGGTCGACCAGGTTTACCTTTGATCACTGGCCTAGGCATGCTGAATAGCGCTCCAGAATGATGGTTTTGGATGTTTTGGGTGGTTTGGTTGATCGGACCTGGATGCGTTTTTGGTGCACGATGGTGCACGTTCTATTGTTGAGTCGCGGTGGCGATCTGAGGCCTTTCTTCTGGCCTACTTGAGAGTATGAGGTCTGAAATCAGTCCAAAGTGTGCGCGCAAAGTTGTTGGAATTCTACCAGCTGCAAAACCCGCGCAGACTGCTGTAGGACCTCAGTCTCACCCCCGCAGAACACGTCTGTTTGGTCGGCTGGACGGTAATATGCAAAGCAGCCAGTAATTATTATTCAGTAATTACGTATACTTACTGGTGTTGTGAAACCTATATACAAATCACCAACAACATCCCATGCAAGGCTGCACTGCAGCCTCAAGAGCCAGTGGTGGAGTCCACGGAAAAAAAGGAAACAGAAGAAAACAAATGGGCCTGGAGGATTCCACTCGCGGCTTTGTTATGGCAACTCTATCCACCGCTTTGTGGATTCATCAAAGCCCTCTCAGGGCTGGAGGTATGGTACATCCATTCTGGAGACCAGAGGAGGGGGAGGGTCTGACTCATTTACATGATGGGGTGACGACGGTGACGACATGACTACTTGCAGTCACATGGGGTGATGGCAACTTTACGAGTCCAGCCAACAGACTACATGATGGGGGTGACTTTTAGGTTTGCAGTGATTTGCAGTGGTCCCTTTTCAGAAGGATGTGGAAGACGACCCTTTGTTGAGGCACTCGGGTTTTCAGACCCCCGCTTTGGACATAAACAAGTGCTTGGAGCTTGGTACCCGCATTCAGCGTGTTTAAAAGCGTGCTTTGAACGTGTTTCAGAGACACCCTTGTGTGTTTTTTCATTTAAGATTATATTCTACTACATTTGGTGCATCATAAATAGCCTTCATGAGGTTAGCCTTCACTTCAGTTAAGCTAACCGCAGAGGACCGCCTACATGACTGCTGACCAACACGAGCAGAAGGTACCAACGTGACTTCTGGGACCTGAGATTTCTCACCAACACGGACCAACGCGCATCGTCGACCTAGCCAACCGCTGGCGCAACGCCGGGCGGCCATGCTGGCGGCATGCCAACGCACGAGCAGAAGCAGGATGAGTAGCTCCAAAGGAGCCGGAATCTGGCTGAAGCAGGCTTCCCATGGCTTCCCAGGGTGCGGATATGATATGGAAATAATGGAACCCAATAATGGAACTTCACCAGATCCCCCTTTCTCCACACACCCTCCATTTAGCCTTCATATGATATGGAACATTGATTCTCTTTCACCGATCAAGACATGTACGCACGAGATATGATCCAGACTTGCTCGAGCTGCTCAAGCGAGACATTGTAGGGTTCAGCGTTGGTTTGTCGGTCCAAGAAATCAGGCAGAACCAAGACCGGATCCTCTGAGTGCTTAAAGCGGTCGGACCGGAATTACCTGACTTCTAGGAGTTCCTGAACACTTTGGCGATGCCCTCATAGTCTTTGAACTTCGACGGGGGTCCTGGAAAATAAATCATGTGTCCCTTCTCCAAGAACTGATTATAAGCGAACTATCTATAGTGGGGAGATCCATGATCTTCACCCGTCGACGTTCCCTTGAACCAAGTCTGGGACGTTCTCATCCTTCTTTTTTACAACTTCTAGCTACCTTTTTGGAGGGTTTATATCTTGTTAGCCACTAAGAAGTCCTGGGGAGACTTCCATCGGATTTGGTCTCACCGAAATCAGACTTTATCTATAGTCTATACCCCATCACATTGGCCATGATCGGGTGATTGGAGGTGTCCGACGGCAGGTATGTCAAACATCCTGGAATCCTCCATGATGATGATGTCATAGGGGCATAGGCTATAGGTGCATAGGAAAATGAGCAATAGGTGCTGCTAAAACTCCTGGCAACAGAGGGCCGACAAATGCTCGAAGATATTTGAAGACAGGAGAGGGGAGAGAGAGAGAGAGAGAGAGCGAGCGAGCGACAATGAAAAACACGGTCTAGCTATACACACTAGCTGCAGAAGTGCTCTTTAGCCCTACCAGGGCTACATCTAAGCCAAAAGCCTTGGATTTCAATGGATTTCAGATGAGCCAGACCTGTCAGACGGATCCATCATGCGCTGTGCGACCAAAAGCAGCGTGAAAGAGCAACTGCAGTTGAGCGACGTTCGACGATGGGGTTCTATTGAACTTTCCTAAGGCCAATGGTGTCATCTACAGGCCTGTGAATCCAGAGAACGGCGGGTAATCATTCACCAGCAAGTCTTATTGATCCAATGCCTTCATTTTGCGATGTCACTTGTTCTTTTATACTCCCCTTCTTCGTGCAGGCCTTTGCCATCCTCAATGTGCGCCAGCATTGTGGGTGGAAACGCTTGTCCGACCGACAGGTGCCTTGCCTGCCCTCCACGAAAAAGCAGAGATAAGAGCATAAAGAGTGACATGTATCTGAGCCGCTCTAAAAACCTGTCTTTGCAATCGAATTCCGCGTAAGCAAAACCCTGGGTTGCGTAAGATTGCGTAAGCATTTCGCGTAAGCATTTAGGAAGTTTGCTCTGCGTAAGCAAAAGTGAGGGCCGCGTAAGCAGCGCGTAAGGCCTCGCGCAAGGAAAGTGATACGACATAGGGAGTGACTCCAGGTTTTTAGAGTGGCTCATCTGGAAATCATACAAGAGAGGTGGTTAGGACTGCTTAGTGGTCACTTGGAATTGGCTCGCTTGTTGGTAGGGATGGTGTCGCACGAGACGGGTTGCACCAAATCGCACCACTTAGTACGTCGGGTTTCCGTAGACGATCTAGCTATATCCAACTAGATGCCAAGCCAGCAGTCTCATACTATATACATCCAGAGTCGTAATTTTGGGAAGGCAGTCCCAAACGATGCCAGTATAGGCAGAAAGAGTTGCAGATTTGAGAGCTTCAGGGGCTGACATTCTGTCTTCAGAACAGATAGCGCAGTTCTTCAGATCAACTCCCATGTTTGACAATGATGATTGCCCTAGGAAGTTGATGTTTCCTCTTCATGCCGCTCTTTTGGTCGACCTGTTTCTTGCACTGGTGCGAGGACAGTGGGGAACGAGGGTGGCTGCATCCTAAGGATTCTATAGGTGGTGGGGGTCATTCCGGGTCATTCCCTCATTCTTGGTGGGTCGCACCAGTCAGTAGTTTCCCAAGTCCGATCCTTTTGAAATAAGGAGACCCTGTGACCTGTTCTCGCCCAAGGCACACTATACCATCTATACTCACCGTGAGGGGAGACACAGCTGGCCAGTCCAAAGGCACGATGCTGAGATCTTCAGCTTTAACACTTCCTGGAACTAACATGGAAGTAGAACACATTAGAACACAAATACCATCTTCCTCTACAAACAGTGTTTTTTGATGGTTTTGGCACTTCCATTTTAGTTCCAGGGGGAGTAGAACATGCCATCAGCACTGAAGGCTGGACTCAGCCTTCGCTCGAGTAGCTGTCCGCGTAGAAGATCAGATGCGAGGTGACCTGTGGCAGAGAAGAGATGACCTGAAAAGCCAAAGACGCTCCATGTATGGAATATATTCTATGTTTACTTTGACCTCCCACACGAAACCCCAACTAATTTTGCCGGAGTCATATATGCCAGTCCCACCGACATGTCACCGGTGCTGTTTACGAGAAAAGACATGTCTGATGGACCAATGTGGTTCTCCAAGACCATCGAAAAGCAACTGCCTCACCCAAAAGACGCCACTGGGATGTGGGAAACGGACCCGTCCATTTGTGGCAGCGCGCTTCGAACGGAAGCGGCTTGTACAGGGATGTTCATGCCTTTCGTGCCTGCAATGCAGCCCCAACCACGGGGTTGGGGGATGGTTGGGGGTTCAAGACATAATTAAGGATGAAACTCCAAGTCATGAAGCGCTCCCAGAAGCCCCCCAAGGCCGGAAGTTGATCGTTTCCTCCCAGGGGCTTCAGGGGAGGGTTCTTCAGGGTCTTCAGGGGGGTCTTCAGTTGATCTCCAGGGTCTTCACTTGATCTCAGGGGGAAGTGAGATCCAAATTGAGGGGACGTTTGAGTCAATGCTGAGCCCTCTCCAAAACCATCACCACCCCGACATGGAAATCCTGGCTTATTGACGTATGGCCCTATGGCATAAATCTGAGCCCGCTCTACCACTCAGATGAGTCTTAGTTTAGTTTGGGTCAACCAAAGTTTCGGAACTTTGTGGCTTCTGTGTTTGACAAATGGACGAGTGTTTCCTGCATAATCATATGCTGATGTTTCTTGCCTCCCACAAATACATGTCAGTTGCTCGATTCCGGTGGTATCATTTGCGGTGCAAGTGCCAACTCTGTTAACCATGTGCCCTAGCATGTTCAATTTTGGTGCACCTTGTTGGCACGGAGGGCGAATTAGCAGAGCAACAGGCGCATCAGACTTGCGCCCATGCCGCTGGTCGCTGTTGCAAAGCTTGCAATCCTTGCGTCAAAAAAACGCGGAAGCATGAAACCTGAAGCATGCCCTTCCCGGCAAAAGATGCTTTGCGGGTACAAGAACGTGTGCAATGTAATGACTGCTCAACAATCTAATTAACACCTGACAGCTTGTGTGAGAAGGGGAACACATAACAGATCATAACAGCAATAATTACCGGTGTGCCCTGTCTATGCTTTTGCAGGGAAAGTATGCCATGGTATGCTCTCAGATGGTCGTGGCACAGCGCCAGCATCGCTTTGCCCAATCTTGGATGTTCAAGGATGGAGAGAACCGGCACTGGCTCGAGCTCCACAGTGTTCAACTGCTGGTGTTTGTAGCATTCGCTGGCTCCCCCCCTTAACCTGATATATCATGCTAACCCTCCACCCCCACCCCTACTTGCGGCATTCACTTTGCAAAGTCCTTTTGTTCCACCAATGGAAAGGGTTGCACTACTCCCCTCCTGATGAACATGGATCCCCAAAACCAAGGGGGCTGGTCTTCGGATTTGGTCGAAAACCACCCCCCCCACGGGGCGTCTTCCTTCTCGGGGTCCATGTGGGTCCGTCTGCGGGAGGGGTATGTATTCTTTGAGAAGTATTTTCTAAGAACTGCTTCCAAGCCAGAGAGATGAAGCACTTGGCTGCATTGGAAAGGCTTTCCAAGCCAGAGTGAGTCGGTGCACAGAAGTTTCTGTGCGTCGGTGCACGTGAGCGCACGTGAGCCGTTTTGGCGTCTCTCCGTCTCTGTGCACATGAAAGTCCGTTCTACGGAAAGACCTGCTGTGTTAGAAGGTGCATCTTGGAGAGGATCGCGCTACAGTATTATTACCGAGTTCCATTGGCTACTCAACTCACACGTCTTAAGATCCATTGGTGTTTTCCGAGTGCAGGGAATGCCGGACTATGCCAGTCAGCTAACCCAATGCCTCTGGATCCAGCGAAGCTCATGCATTCATTGCACTCAGTGAATTGGACTCTCATTTTCTACAGCTTTTGTTCAGATGCCCAGTCGGTGGGTCAGCTGCAGGTCAGCTGGGGGGTTAGAGGCGCGAAACCCACGGCCGAGAAGAACAGGCCGAGAACCAGTGCGTTGGGTGAACCGAGCGGTTTTTTTCCAGGGATTCTGGTTCAGGACAGATTCTATAAGTGGGGGGTGTCATGTACTATTTGTATTCATTAAATACCTGGAGCCTAGATGAGTCGCCTTCTCTGTCTTCAATTGAAGGAATGACGGTTTTTTGGACGCATGTTGGTGGTCTAATGTTGGCATGGTCACTCAGGTTTCTAAGGATCTAGCTAGACCAGAGCTAGACCCTGAGAGAGGTCTTGCAAAATGAGAACCTCTGGGGGGATGCACCTTCAAGGTCTCTAAGCGATGCTCGACCGGTACCAGTGACCTGGTCGAGGCTTACTTGGGCCGGGCGCCCCCTCTTCCTGCTGGGCGATGCTGAGATGAACCTCCTTTTTACAGTGGACGTGGACTATTTGGCCCCCCTCGAAGGACCATGAAATCCCCTCGAAGGACCATGAAATCCCCTCGAAGGACCATGAAATCCCCTGGAAGGACCATGAAATCCCGTGGAAGGACCATGAACATCCTCTACCAGCAGCAGGTGCTTTCCATGGGCTATTGCGGGGATCATGGTTTACTGTAGATGTTCCCTTCAACCAATTCTGGGATGTAGAGATTCTTGTTGGAGCTGACCAAGTTGGACTTCCAGCCAAAAGGCTCACGTCGATTCCTCCTCCTTTGGTCCTCCAGTTTTTTGGGTCGGTCTTAACCGTAGATCTAAACTCATGTGTTAAAATCAGGGCGGGGCCGGCAAACACCTCGCCGGAAGTGGTCCAAAGTATCAAAAAGTCATGATTCCATGGTATTTCAATGATCAAAAAGTCATGGTTCCATGGTATTTCGATGTATTTGTGTCATATTAATTATAATAAGAATCGTGATGTACAAAACGATCTAACATGGCGGTAGCTCCATGTTTCGCTTCCGGATCTCGGGGAGGACCGAGAACCACCAAACTAGTCAGCTCAGAAGTGTTTGCAGGTTGGTTTGGAGTCTACCCTTATAAAGAACAACTGTTCGCAGCTTTCCTATTGGTTTATATATGGTTTATAGATGATTTAAGTGTTTCCTATAAATGATATGCGTTTTGGTTTGCTGGCTCTCAAGTATCAGATTGATATCTATTTGGCAGCAGCCAAACGAGAATGCCTTGTGGGACAACGAAACTACTTGGTACTCTTGCTCTTTAGATGTCAGGGTTTTTGTGAGCTGGGTTCTACTGTTGGCCGGGTTTTCCTGCTTATCGATTGCTCTCACTGTCAGGATCCAACAGGCTGACATAGGCTGACTGTTCCGACGAAGAGTGACAAAGGCATCGCACAGTTGCCCGATGCTCCGATGAGCCTGGACTGAGGCGTACTTGTTTGTTTGTCTCTCTCAGGACGTCCATGAAGCCATGACATGATCACCATCACCTTGAGCCAACCACCAACCTAAATGAATCTGAATGAATACATATACATGAAGGGTTGATCGTCATTGACGATGATCCAAGTTAGTAGTTATGTCTTCGGTTGTCAACATTGGACTGAGCAGTGCGGGAAGTGCCTGGAATGATGTTCCTTGGATGCGACCAGTGTTGATTGATTTCCTTGGAAGCGTGCCAGCCATCATGGTATAATCATAATATATAGCTATATAATAAACATAACAATAGTAGTAATTCACATCATCATCATCATCATCATCATCATCATCATCATCATCATCATCATCATCTCTGAATTTGCCAAGTTCTGCCGCCCAGCCCAGCCCATTGGAGCGTGCCCGTTGAAAAAAAGAACGCTCTGAGGGCTGTGCTTGGAGATTGGTATATTGACCCATATATATATATATATATATATTGACCAAGTTTTTTTATTCTTGAGGATGGGTTGCTGGGTTGGTTCTATGCACTTCTGAATGTTTGATGGGTTGCTAGGTTGATTCGATGCACTTCTGAACTTTTGGTGGGCTGCTAGGTTGGTTATATACACACATCCGAACTTTTGACACCTATATCAATGTTTTCTGGATAATTATTTGCCAGCAATTCTGAATTGAATTAGTACTACTTATTGAACCTTTCCCTGTCCTCCATGCTACGATTCTTGATCATACCTTCATGGACTTCTCAAGGTTGGTTAGCACCCTCAGCAGCCCTTGAGTGGTTTTCTAAGCTTTCAGCAGCATTCACCAAGTACGGAGTAGCGAACTTTCTCGTCCAAGTCAGTAATACAAACTCCCATAAGCAGAAGTAAAACCATGCTGGTAGGGGGGCACTGTTCATCAACAGCCTACTACATGATGGCATGATTTTGTATTTTAGAGGGATTTCCTATTTTAAGGGATTTCCTCGACCAACTAAGACAACAGGGGTGATAATGGATGATAATGGCAATGTTCTTCACATGACTTGGAAGACACTGCAACACAGGAGGCCTTGAAGGTTGAGGAAGTCTCTCGTGGAACATGCGTCGTTTGAGGTAGTGTTCTCCAACCAGATAGCTAAATGATACTTCAAACTATCACTTGCAGAGGGCTAGGCATTTGAGGTAACGTCCGCCAAATGCATTTGCATGAATATTCACCACATAGCCAAAGGTCAATGCAGCCAATGATCACTTGACAGAGATGAGGAGGAGGGAACGGCTGAGGGCCGCTGGGTGCATCCATAAATTCCATCAACAGGGTGCCGCCAGAATCATCACCACAAACCATGGGCAGAAAACAGACACTTTGCACATGCAAGTTGTGTCTCCACTTCTTTCCACGGACCCCCCCTCAGAGCTGCTTTCTGTACTCACAGCCGCCAAAAAAAGCCCCAACAGAGTGAAAAGAGTGCGGGATGTGAGTTCGGATGCAGGGTGAGCCTGTGCACAAGCAGCAGGAAGAGCTTTTGTTCGACTCTCACTGAGGCAAGCTTTGCAGACCTACTTCTCTCGCTTCACTTCCCCCACTCAAACTCAAATAACTGTTCCTTTGCCATGCTGGGTTTGTGCCCGCTAGCCTACTAGCTCAAAGAATAGCTTGCTGCGGCGGCCGAGGTTGCCCGAATGCTCCACGCTTCATTTCGAGGCTCGGAGTGGTTGATCGGACCTTCAGATTTGTTGGATGTTGACGGCATATGTGAACACTTCTGGACGATCTAGGCGTTGAAGGTGATGATCCGGATGCACAAAACCAACCTCTCATCAACGAAAATACGAACCATCATAAAGCTGATAAAGACACTAAGGGACACCTGCCACTGTGAGATCCTGCAAGGAATGTCGCGTGGTGATTCCTCCCAACCAATTAGTCTATGGATGAGCTTCATGGCAGCTCATCCTCCAGGAGCCACTATCTCACTATCGTTCTAGTCAGCTCAGTGCCAGGTGGTGGCAGGGCAGAGAAGCTCGAAGAAAGAGAAGCCACTGGGCATCAGAGAGAGTCAGAGAGAGACTGAGCCACAGGTTACCCCTGTAGTGTTCCAACAACCCAAGAAGCTGGGACTGGGGCAGATAGGTTTGGAGATGGTATAGGTCTAAGAGTCTAAGATATACTCTTTGAGAGCGGTGCCCTGACAGCACTAGGGTGGGATAGTAAACTTGTTGGCATCCAATGGCTCAACATGGATGTCACTGCTCTTGGCACCCCAGTCGACTGGGGTGCCAAGCTGGTGCTATGAGCCCGAATCTTTTTTCTGCCATTTGGTGGATGCACCCGAGCTGCTGCGCCTTTTTTTTGGGACTCGAGCCTTCAAGGAGAAGTTGTGCCCTGGGCCAGACCATCTCTCCCCACCAGAAGCTTCCATAGGCCGCAAGTGAGGCAGGGAGTGTGTTTCTCCCATCCATTCACTCACGACCATCCGCCTGAGTCTGTGGATCACCTGTGACACCCTCTTCGAGGAATATGGGTTTTCCATGGGCTTTCCCACTCAAATCCAACAGGTGGAGAAAAGCCTTCTCGGCTCCCCAGCTGTAGGGCTTACGCGCCGCGGTGCGCCGGGGGAGGGCTGTCAGTCGCGAGACTGAGGTCCTCCGTCTACTGAGGTTGCTGCCACCCAGTAACCATCCCGTGACCTGTGGTACTGGTGTGACAGGTGTTGACCCAGTGGATTTTTGCCATGGCTTTTGATGCTGGAGTGTTTCTCGACACGCTGGATTCCCATTATGCTGAAAAGTGTAGGGGAGTCCTGTGTGGGCTCAGTGATGGACCTATGATCGTTTGGGAGGACTGCACTGTCCTTTCCGGACGTTATACTGGAATGAAGAGTGATTCCTTGTTTTTGGACCTTGGCTCATTCAGGGCTGGAGTGGGCTTTGTGTTTGATCAGGTCGAGGGATCCTCCCTCCACATACCGAACTTGCAGACCAGAGTTCTGCCATTCACTGTGGGTGACATCATTGTGTGCTGTGGCAAGATTTCGAAAGGTTCATTGACCGATTGGATTTGTGATCCAGGTATCACTTTGACCAAGAGGCCAGTGTACAGTGTGAACGGACAATGGGACGTCGTGAACTTCTTTGCTGGGGGATTTGCAGGATGGTCACACGCCTTTCAGTTTCTTCCCAGAATTTTCCCGGAGTTTTGCATTGGACACCAAATCCATTTGGATCATGATGCTGACATTGCACAATTGTGGGCGAAAAAGTTAGGCAAACAAGTGCTGAAAGGGCCACTGCTGCCTCCGACAGTTCTGGAAGCAACATGTCACACGGCGATTCACACCAGTGTGGAGGACTTTACGTTCCTCCATTGTTTCAATCCGAGCTCCAATGCATTGTTCACTGCAAGCCCCCCTTGTCCGACGTGGTCAAGAGGTGGACGGTCACGTGGTCTCCAGGATTCCCAGGGTTTTGCCTTCGTTGACTTCATTCGTATGGTTGTTGCAGGGCAACCCTTGTTTGTGGGTGTGGAATGTGTTGATGAACTCGCTTCTCACGAGCATTTTCCCTTTTTATTGGAAGTGTTCAAACGTGCGGGGTACATTTGCAAATGGCAAAGGGTTTTTCCTTTGCACAACCTTTCCCATGCATTCCGAACTCGGTGGTTGGGGCTTTGGTTCAGGGCGGACATCGATCGGAATGTTGATCTCCATGCTCTGCCTTTGAAGGCGCCACGCATAATCCCATGGACAGCTGAGCATTACAACTTTGTGCTGCCACGAGCGTTCACTGACCAATTGACATTGGCACCTTCCGAAGAGAAGATTTATGGCAATCGTGAGTTGCTGCCAGCTAGCAAGAAGCGACATCTGTCTCCTACTGCAGGGGTTGGAGACGTCCTCAATGCCAGATTGGCTGATCCTGCAGCCCCTTTACCAACTTTGTGTGCTAGGTATGGGAGTCAACACCTCTTACCTGAGGCTCACCTTTTGGCAAAGGGTATTTTCGCTGTGCTCATCCGGTCGGGGCCGCACTTTCGCTTCGTCGATCCGTTCGTGCATGTCGGACTTTTGGGAGCCACGGAGGAGATCGTTTTGTCCGCCAAGGCATCTTTGGCTTTTCAGCAGGTATAGGAAATGCCATTGCTGTGCCGCACGCCCTCCTCGTGTTGTGCTCGGCAATTGATGCCATCATGGACTCGAAGTGCGATGTTCGCAAAGCGATCTATGACTGCTGGCAAGAGCGTATGACTAGTTTCAATAGCATTGTTGTTGCTGACGGCCAGTTTATTGTGATTTGCAAAAGGTCCCACATTCTCAGAGAGTTGAAGCTTCAACCACCCGATCAGCTGCCCGAATCGACAGTGACTTGGATTATTGTGAGTAAAGCCAATGGGTGTTCGAAAGAAATTCGACTGCCTTCTGACTTCTCCGCTGGTCAAGCCTGTGCTATCTTCGTTTGGAAGCATGACATCAAGAGTCACATCTTCCTCCGACATGAAGACTACCCTTGCATCATGAGGTTTTCGCTCCGTGACTTAGCAGTCATTGTGCAGCAATGTGATCTTTGCCTGGCAGGTCATCCATTCGCTGAGGTCTCAATGCAGGTTAATGCTCCGGTGCATCACATCGAGCATGCAGATCTCTCGACTTTTGTCAAGCAGGTCCTCACTAAGGTCCCAAATGCTTTCGAATCGCACCCGTGGACTGCCATCAATTGTCGCTCCCGACTTGAGTCGTTGACCGTGTCGACCAAGGTGCCAACCGCGTGGACTTTGACCCAAATTGTGGAGAAGGTCTTCATGCCCTTCGCTGAGGACCGCCGGATTGCACTCGTGCCTGTCAAGCAGGGTCCTGTGCCCGATCAGCTCTGTGCCTCCACCATGTTTGGTCTTTCTAGCTCCTGGACTGTCACTTTCGGTACTAGACCGGCCTTTGATTTGACAGGTGACTCAGTTTATGACTTGATCTCACCAACGATCCCCTTCTCAATTGTCACTTCGAGGGATGGACTTCTTGAGCAACCATCGCAACTTGGCTTTGAACAGATCCTGTCCACGTCCTTCTTCAGGCAAGCATTGTTCGTTTCGGAGACACACCTCGCGGTCGATCCCCAGTGTCAGACAACGTGGTTTGCCGTGGACTCTCCTGCCATGATGTTCTCACTGCCCCTACGTAAGAGGCAGCTTTCGCACAATGACGAGGTCCACCTTCCGTTGATTGCCAAACGTCCGCGTCACCATTGCATCCTCCCTGATCGTGCCATCGAGGGCTTCCTTTTGCCTCAAGTGCCGGCTAACCGTCCGTGGGTAGTTGGGTGTCTCGGGTCACAGGCCTTTTGTGCATTAGTCAAGCAACATCCGGAGCATTCTCATTGTGTCCAACTGGGGGGGCAGCACTTTCGTCTCTTGAAGGTCAATGGAGTGACCCCCGCCGATCCCTTCGATGGATTTCGACATGCCGACGTACTCGAGCTTGCACTGCCTGGTCCCATTTCAGCAGGCGGCCACCATCATGCTGACCCTCAAGCTCTTCCAGCCGGAGCCTCCTTTGAGGCCAGATGCGAATTTGCCGTGAACACCTCCGGGTGGCTTGCCGAAGATGAGTTGATTTTCTTCACTCAGCAGATTCAATGGGTCAACCCTGACTTCGGGTTCTTCACTCCGGTCGTCAAATGGGATCGGGAGCTTGAGTCTTTTGACGAAGATTCTTACGGTGAAATTTCGGTTCCGAACAATCGCTTGACCATCATCCCGGTCCTTGCTGGAAGCCACTGGGCTGCAATCGAAATCAATAGAGTTAGCCACAGGGTCCAAGTTCACGCTGTTGGATTTCCGGGTCCCTTCCTTCCTCGTGTGGCTGCTGCGATTGCCCGTGTCCTTGATGTAACACCTGACATGCTCCAGTGTGATGCGATCCCTCTGGCGGACTTGCCGCATATGTGTGGGTGGCTTTTGCTCCGTAGGTGGATCAACCTTGCCCAGATGTCGGATATGTTGCCTCCTACTGAGGATGGGTTTGGTGCACTTCCCATTGACAAGCAACAGCTCATCAACGATGTCATCACCAGTGCCATCGAAGACTGGATGAGGGCGGACATACACCTTGACGACTGGCTTGTCCCTTCTAAGCTTCGCCGTGCCTTCTTAGTGCATTTAGGCCAGAACTCGCCATTCGGTGAGCCTGTCACCACACTTCGCCTGTTTGTGCATTTCCAGGACTCTGACGATCCACCACCGGCTCGATCATGTGCCTTGTCGCTGATACATCCGGCTATGCCAGAGTTCCACGTTCTAGGCCGGCTTGTTCATATCCGTGACCACCCTGGATGGCTTGCCTCTGATGAACTCGATATGCTGCTTGACTTGCCTCGGAAGCTCTTTTTCGATGAGCTCCTTTGCCCTCCTTGTTGGTGGGACTCTCGACGAAGAGTCATCGTCTACTTCGGTGGCCTCTTGCCGGACTTCCGCTTTCACCAGAAAGTTTCGTGGTTCTGCATTATCGATACTACCTGGATCCAGATCGACATGAAAGTCACACCAGATGACTCAAGATTCTTCTTTTGCGCTGCCCCGCCACCGCTCTTTGCTGCAGCTGATTTGGTGATTCAGGCTATCGTGCAGGCCATTGGAATTTCCCGGGCGTTGTGCCAAACTGTTATGGTTCCTTTCACAACACCGGAATCATTCTGCGGTTGGACTTTGATTCATGGCTTGTATCTGCGCCGCGGACTTCAGCTGCCTGATTCCACGATCCCTATGCTCGCCACCCTGCGAGCTTCGAGGCACAGTGATATTCTCAACGAGCTCAACACCGCAGCCATTGATCAATGGGAAAGATCCGAAGCTCCAAGTGATCTGATTGAGACTTTGCTTTCGATGCAAGACAGGTCTTCCTTGTACAAGTTTTGCAGGGCAGGTGTGCGTCTTCTATCGGTGCTGCCGGAGGCCCTCATGACTCCTCTGTCCCTGCCGGTCCCAGTGCAGCAGCGGGCAGTGCTTCGGGAACTCTTGCCACCGATCCATGGACTTTGCAGGATCCGTGGTCTCGCAAGCCAAAGAAGTTGTTTTCCACGAAATGGGAAGACCTTGTCCTTCCGGAAAGTCACCCCATTGTGTGCGATGCCGGAAAGTCTTTGCCACAGACGCACCGTCTCCAAGCAATTTCAAGAAGGAACGGTGCCATCCTTGCGACCAAGTCTGCAATCCCTGAGCTGGTTCGAGCAAACCCAAATGGGCCAACTGCGATTGTTTTGCCTCAAGCCGACATTGCTTCCTTTGGAGACCTCGCGAAAAAGATCCAAGGCCCATTCGAAGTAGTGCTCGCATGCTTACGTCCCATGAGCTCGAAGCCGTGAAAGCTGCCCCGTTAGACTTCCTCAAAGCCAGCATCTGGCAGCTTCACGCCGATTTCAAGGACGCCCTGTCCTTCTATGCTTTGCGCATTGGCAGACATCCAGCTGCGGAAAAGCAGGACATTCAGTGGCAATGCATTGTCAAAGTGCCGCAAGCCCATCGGAAAGCCCTCCTTCAATCGAGCGGTCTACTGCCAGTGTTTCTGCGTGACTTCCTGGACAAAAATCCGGCCAAGAAAGACCACACGGTCGTCCCACGTTTTTGGACGCCTTCGATTCGAGATCTTGGAGAAATCCGCATCATCATTCGTGAGAATGAAGGCTTCGCCGGGCTTGTGGTCACCCGCCGGGGGATTGCTTGTCGTGCTTGGGACACGCATATTGCCTTGGTTCGAACAGCGGTCCTGCCAAATGATTCGAGAATTACTGCAGAAAATCGATCGGTCGTGCCACGTTTCTCGTTCAGCTCGACAGGCTGGCCACCGGCCCTTGAACCGAAAGCAGTTGTGTCTTCGACGCTCCAAGCCGTGGGAAAAGCGCCGATCCCAACAAAAGCTTTTCGCTCCGGAGGTGTGCATGGCTGGGTACTCGCGTTCCAGGAGAAACCTTCCATTCTCCGATTTACGCTCGAGATCAACAAAGAGACTTTTGAAATCCTTCTTGTTGAAGATGCTGTGATCCAGTTCAACAAAGCTCCTCGTGCTGCAAATCCTGGTCGCAAGAACAAGAAAAGGGAAGAAGGAAGCTCGGACCAGCCCAAGAGCTTCAGTGAACCCAGCCGACCATCATCCACTGCCACATCAAGCCATTTTGCTTTCGATCCGCACAGATCTATCGAAACGCAGCGCCTGAAGACTCTCGAAGAGAGGTTCGACAGGCTCGAGGCAAGGCAGGATCGTGTCGAAAAGAAAGTTGATGACCGATTTGCCGACATCCAGTCAAGCCTACGTCAGTTGCTCCAGGCCTCTTCCACGGCCCATGCAAGGGAGCCAACGGGGGACACTCCTCCCCCAAAAATCCAGAAGCATGAACCACAGCTGTGACGGCCACTCGTGGGTGTGCCCTGTGCATTGTGCTCGACTCTCGGATCTTCCTTGTCCTTTCTCCTCCCTTCGTGGATTTTTGGCTCCTCTCTGTCTTGGGCACCCCCCCTTCTCGGGGTTGCAATCTACGTGATTGCCTTTTGTCTCCTATGTTCCTCTGCCTTGGTCACACGGGCCAGGCTTGGATTCTCTTTTTGCTGCTTTCTTTACAGAGCTTTCCTAAGAGCTCTCTTGTGCACGTTGGATCAGTGGACTTTTGCAAGTTATGCCGGCCGTCCAGGGGCCACTTTCGTAATGCGTTGTCGTTCCCACTGTGGTAGCTGTTCCTGGCTTTTGACCAATTCACGACACAAACTTCTCAGCTCTCGAAAAAGGCCGGGCACCGCTGCTGCTCGTTCCGGCTCGTGGGTGTCTTTATTTTGCCTTTTTGGCATCGATTTTGACTCCACTTTGGGCTACCCGGGTGAAGGCCCCCCAAAGCAACCATAAACTTTGGTCCCTCTCCACTCTCAACGTTGGGAGTCTCAAGACCACCAATTTCTGGAAAGGGAATGATGACCAGGTTTACTGCTTACAAGAAACTCGTATCGGAAGAAATAATTGGAAGACATCCCAGGCTGCTGTAGCCGCTACACACAAGACCTTGTTTTCGGGTGATTTGCTGTCCGGTATTCTCAGAAATGACGGTCACCACATCACTATGCACGGGGGTACAGCCATCCTCGCTTCTGATGTGTTTGCCAGACCCTTTTCTGTTCTCGACGACGCTTCGGGCAAATATCAGTCCTTGTTCGCATCCAAAAGAGCTAACGCTTGCTGGATCCAAGCAACACACTCGGTCAAGATTTTGGTGTTTTCTTTTTATGGGAAATCTGGGGCTTCTGCCAACCATGAGTTGCTGCAACAAAACGATAATCTGTTAACTGATATCTTTGAAATTGCAGCGCAGTTCGGGGATATTCCCGTCATTGTGGCCGGAGATTTTCAGACTTTGCCCCATAATTACCCCAGTGTTGCTAGTGCTATCCATTTCGACGGGTGGTCCGATCCTCTTGTGACCATTGACCAAAACGGCGAGACGGTTAGGCCTGTCACATTTTCGAAAGACCGCACCTTCACTGCGTTTGGTGAGGGAAACTCATCACTCGATGCGATTCTCACAAACAGAGTCGCGTTTGCTGCATTGCAATCCATAGACGTGATTGAATCGCTTGAGACTCAACACAGACCCATTCGTGCTTTCTTCAAATGGGAGGTTATTTCCCAAGTTGGAACTGTTCACTGTAAGTTTGCTCCCTTTGACCATGCTAACACCATTCGCCCCACGGGGAAGGTAGGGTGTGCAGCTGATCAAAATGCCTCAAACTTGTGGCGCTCCTGCTACCAAAGCCGTGTTGAAGCTGCAAATTCTTTCGATTGTAAGTGGAAAATCATTAATGAGTTCTGTACCAGTTCTCTGCTCGATAATGGTGCCAAGTGGGGTTCTGGGAAACGCGTTAGAGGCGAAATGCCTCTTTTTCGCCGTAAACGCCTTTTTCCAGGACAAACCCCTTCCGGTGCTGCCATTTCGTTGAAAGGTTCTCTTTTGTACAACACAATGAACCGTTTATGGGAACTGTTTACTCGGGCTCAACGTTTCTCCCGAAAGCCCTCTGACCAGAAGATCTTCCAAAGAACTACATGGAGAGTGTTTTCGACCTTGCAGGATCTTGGCTCGCCACACTTGTGGCCCCCTGACGTGCAACCTTCGCTTGTTGACATCCATGCCAATTTGTCTTGGATTAAGAGTGAAATTCAGCATTGGGAAGAGCAGTGCAAGAGAGAATCAATGCTTGGAAGACCAAAATTCAAGAGTCCGCCTCGGGGAATCTAAAATTCATTTTCCACCATCTCCGCAATAAAACTAAGGATGAACCCACTAATCTGGTCCTTGACCCCCAGGGCAATATCGTCTTTGACCCACACCGGGCGATTGCTGCCATCAATGACCAGTGGGATGATATTTTTAGTGCTAATGCTCTTCACGAGGACCCTATCCGTATGTTAGACACTGTGTGGCCGTATTTGGATCATGACCTGCCTAAGTTTGATTTACCTCCCCTTACGGGTCAGGAGATTTTTCGAACCATCCAAAGTCGTAACCCAATGGCTGCCGCTGGCTTGGATGGCTGGCGCACGGCAGACACCCAGCTTTTGCCTTGGAGTTGTTGCGATGCCATCGCCTCTTTCTTCCGTGACTTAGAAGAAGCTTATGACTGTGACATCCCCAAAGTTTTGGCTTGTGCCAAGCAGATCATTTTGCACAAACCAGGCCCGGCAAGCCCACTTAATAAAAGACTTATCACTGTTCTTCCTCCCCTGTTTCTGGCCTACTCGGGCACGAGGTTCAGACACTTACAGGAGTGGCAAGCAAAAGTCTTTCCGACTAACCTTTGTGGTGCAATTAAGAATAGATATATGTCTGATATCAGTGTGGGCCTCCGCCTGGAAATCGACCAAGCCAAGAGTTCGGGTGAGCACATTGTTGGAATCAAGTTAGATCAATCCAAATGTTTTGATCGGATCGTTCCTGCCTTTGCTGCTGCGCTTTTTCTTGCGTTCGGTATGCCTAAAGGAATCGTGAACATGTTCCTTAAGCTTTACGGGGCTCTCACAAAACACCTCTCTTTTCGGGGGTGGACAGAGAGTATCGCGACAACGGCTGCTAACGGTGTGGCCCAAGGATGCAGCCTTTCATTGCTTGCGATCAACGCTTATATGGCCGTGTGGTCGAAATTTGTATCCTTGATACCTGGCATTTCTGCTAAGGCTTTCATCGACGATGCTTATTTGTGGACGAAAATCACAAATTTACATAATCTCCGTGTTGCCTTTGAAGTATCCCAGAAGTGGAATGACTTGGTGGGACAGCAACTAAACCCCTCCAAGAGTTCTTTATGGGCCACGTCGCCTAATGCCAGGAAAGAAGCAAAACAGTTCCTTGGGAACATTCCCCTCGTCAAGGAGTTTGATGCCCTGGGCACTAAGATTTATACATCTGAGCGCCTGTGCTTTCTTTTTGATGACGCGAAAGTTTCCAAAATCTCCATGGATATTAAAAATATTTCTGCCCTCCCAATCCCAGGAAAGATTAAGCAAAGATTGCTTGCCATGAAAGTGATCCCGCAATTCACCTTTGCAGCGGATATTTCTTCCATTCCCAAGAAAGCCTTGAACCAACTGGAAAGTGAAATTGCAACTGCCCTGTGGGGCCATCGTCCCCACTGGAGATCCAAGGGCCTGGTTTTCACTTTGTTGTCTCAACCTTGTTATGCGGAACCAACGGTTGCCCGTGCTTACACGGCCGTTCGAAATTTTTGGAGATTTGTGCACCAGCATCCTGAGTCACTTTGTTTACTTAGGGAGTTGTTTCATGATTCGTTGCAGAAACAACACAGCTTCCTAAAGCACATCACCAATGCTTTGAGCGTTTTCCACCTTGCTTTGTTCCCTAACATGCAGGTTGGGATTGGTTCCATCAAGTTCAACATCTTGGAGGTTCAGATCCGTGATCTCAAACCCTTCCTTTTGGTAATGGGTCGTCAGCATGCATATGAGAATGTCAGCTTCCGTACTAGGAAGGACGTCAAAAGACCAACAGGCCTCCTGGACTTTGATCTCTCGAGTTGTTTCCGCCAGTTTTATAAACCTGTTCTAGGTGAGCCTTCCTTGATTCCACACTTTGAATCACAACAAGTGGGATGCACAATAACTAATGACCGAAGGTGTGCTGCGGGTTTCACAGAGTCCTCTCTGTGCCGCTTTTGCCAGCAAACCAAGGAATCCCTCCTTCACATTGTGGAAGACTGCGACCATGTTCCACCGCACCTTCAGATTGGCCCCAAACATGATCTCGGGCCCAACTTTGTGGGGTTAGGGCTCGTTGAGCATCCCGTTGCAATTTGTGATGTGAGGCTTCAGCAAGTCTCCCTTCCAGAGGTTGCAACATTTCGTGCTTCGGATCCGTGTCAGAGGTTGTGGACTGATGGCTCATTAGTCTTACAGGAATCATACTGGCTGCAGACAGCTGCTTATGCCGTGGTCAATGTGCATAGAGAGGTTGTTGCCAAAGGTCGTGTGAATCACTTCTCTTTATCCTCATATACTGCTGAGCTTTTTGCAGGAGTTGCTGCCTTTGTCACCTCGAGTGTGCCTGTTGAGATCATTACCGACTGCAAAACTGTCGTTAATATGTTCTTCGAGCTCATTGAGTTGGGAACAGTCCCTCCCAATTGGGCGCACAGGGAATGGTGGACCTTTTTCTGGCAAGTTTATCGTGACAGGGACATAGGTAATGGATCGCCATGTTCTTTTGTGTGGATGCCTGCACACCAATGTGATGATGTGCCACTTCACGACATTGACGAAGAGATCTCGAAGCGTGTGGGGTGGCCTGTGGATCACCTCATCTGCAATCGGCTGGCTGACATCACAGCGAAACAACTTGCTTGGGATCTTGCTCCCATCAATCCACAGATTTTCAAACACCTACAGCATGAATGTTTTGCAAGACAGTCAGGGTTGGCACGCCTAAACCAATTCATTGGTTCAGACTGTCCGGTAAAGAATGTCTATGCTACCAAAGAGGAGGCCTTGCCCGAGTCCTCGCAGATTGGTTATGAGTCCCGCTTTCCGGAATGGGATTGGAACCCGCAGCTGAGTTCCTTCGGTTGGATTCCAGGTGCTTCACACGATATTGCAGCCGAATGTGGCAACTTATGCTCAGAGACAGACTGCGACACGTTGTCTTCGTTTCTTCTTTCTCTGAAATGGAAGATACACAAAGACTGTTCTGTTGCATATGTTGAGTTGGCGTTTATTTTTGCGGCTCGCGACTTCAAACTGGAGGAAATCGCTCCTCCTTGTACCTTTGGAGATTTGACCAAATTCCTCAAACGAGTTTGTGACCAGGTTTTTGCTTTACATCACCAGAAATTCCTTCCTGGTAAACATGAACGGGATCAAAGCCATTCCTGTGGTCGTGCCCTGCCGAGAGGGGCTATTTTCGGTGCCAGACCTTTTATCTCCAAGGACGAGTTGACTGGTTTTGCAAGGCTCATTATGGAAGGGGGCGGACGTACCCTGAAAACATGGCAGTTCGAGCTTTCTACGTGTCGTGCTTAATTCGTTGTGTGCTCTCTCAGTGTAGAATCTTTCATCGACCTGACCTGCGTGTCACCGATGATGCTGTACAACACAGGAAAGACAGATGCAACAGGTGGAGAAAGGTTAACCATGGTTAACCATGCCAGCTTCTTCAGTACGTGACCTTTTACTTTTGAAGGTTCCTAAGTGACCCTTAGGAGGCTTAAGTGACCTCAAACCAGGTTATCAAGTTCGGTCACTTTGAAGAACCAGGTGGTTAACCTTGATGTTGCAGGGAAACCGGGCTCATGCGGGCCACCTGGGCCCGCCGACCCTCCAAGGTCTCAACCGGTGCTGGCGCGTTGCTCCGTGCCCTTGGCAGAGGCCCGACCCCTCAGCCGGCACTGCGGGGGTTCAGTGTGTGACCGGACGAAAACCAGAGGGTGGCCTGGGTGGGCATTTTTATATGTCTTTCGCGTTTTGGTGTGGCCATGGGTCACCGCATTTAACAAAAGAATGTATAAATTATAACAACCAGGAGTCACAAAGGGGTGGTTTTTAGTACCTAAGTGAGTGGATAATGGGCACCCCTATCCTCCAATAGGCACCCCTTTGTGACTGCTGGAATATTACAACATTTGCAGATTTTGAGCAGGTGTTGATGATGCTGAGCTTCGAATGGGCATTGGCATTTGTGCCAACAACACTTGGTGATGTAAAAGGATCTCTCCTTTCTGCTGCAGCTCTTAACATTTCAAGCGCATGTGATGCATAACTAACAGAGACAGATACCTGTGCAGGTCTTGGATAGAACTGATCCCCACAAAGCCTCCCTTGCATCCACAGGCGTCTTGCCTCCCAAATGCGCGGCGTTTGGTGTTTCCCACGCCGGAGAGGTCTTGAGCCTTCTGGAGACGCAGAAGGAGCTGAAGCCTAGGGCCAGGGCACTCAGTTGTTCTGGATTCTGGGGCCAAGATGGGATCCAGGTAAGAATCCACCTGCACCACCTGAGTCTAGGATTGATCTTTCAAGAGTCTTCTTCACCTCTTGGCAAAGAGATTCTGTTGGACCAGGGTGACACCGGTGACACCTGACCAACTGCTTGGATCCATTTCGGGTCCACGTCGGATCCATCTCTTTGAAGACGTCGTTGTGTGTGGTGCTTTGGAACTCCAAGAGGGGAATTCGATCGCTCATCCAACCCTTCCCTAGGGCTCCAGGGACCTGCTGACAAGGTGGGACTGGGGTCGGTTTGGAGGGTCCAGTCATGCCTTTTGAGGAGGTACGACTGGAGCTCATCCAACCCTTTGCAACCGGTTTTGCAACGAGGGCTCCTTCATGGATCCCGATTTGGCTGGCAATGCCCGAGTTGCCCCGCCCATGCACCCACCGGACCCGCAAGAAATACAAATGCACCTTTTGATAGGAACAGGCTATAGGCTTGAACCTTGGAGCTTGCAGACATCAGTGAACTGTGAACAACACACCACACCATCCGATGTTTGGCATAGCTCAGTCATTCCGGATATGCTCTTCCATAGGTGACCTTCACCGCCGACGCGTCCGGACGGGCAGTTCCGCCTTTCCGGAACTGCCCGCGGTGCTGAGCTGCTCAGGCACGGAAGCTCTACTCACCCTTGGGGCAAGGGCCGCACGAGGCAAAGACACCTGGGCGATCGGTCGAGGTCGTGTGAGGGGGTGTGCCGATGTTTTGTAATCCAACTCAAGTGGGAAGGCACACCAGGACACAACAAGACACGTGTAGAAATGTGGAAGAAACATGAAGAACGTGTAGAATCATGCCAAAGACAACTGCCCTGACCTGTTCTCCCCATGGAAGAAAGCACCAAATACAACTGCTTAACTGCTAAAAATGGTCAAAGACCCATCAACACAGATTCAACTAGGACCCAAAAGCTCGCCAGGAGCTGCTAGAGGCGGAGCTCCTCGTGGGCTTCGCCTTCAGCACCAGCGAGGCTCTGGCAGTGAAGATCCAGTGCGGCACCGCAGGAAGATGGGACTGGTGACTGATGGCTGATGACTGGGACTAGCTTTGAAAGAATCGGACCAGGTATCTGGTGTTCGGCCACTCTTTGGATTGATCGGGACCAGGAGAGGTAGGAGTAGAAGCCATTGGTATAGCAGATGTCAGTAGAAGGTCCACGTTCCATCATCTCTCCATTGCAGTCGACGGCCCCCGCGTGCTGCGCGAAGCATGGACTGGGATTCCCGTTCGTCCTCGGCCCCCATCCGAGGTCCATCCAGGCGCGAACTCCGGGTGCCACGCCAACTTCGGTGCGGAAGAAGCAAGTGGTAGAAGATGTGCAACTGCAGAGTGACAGGTGCAACCACATGATGTGGTACTGCACAGAGGGCACACCCGAGCTTGAGACCCAGCTGATCAGATAAGCCCATTGATTGTACAGTGGATCAGATCGTTCTTTCTCTCCTCGCTTTCATGTTTAGAGCAGCTTTCTTGGAAGGTGTCACCACGAGGTACCAGAATCTTGATCTTTGGTGGATGTCAACCTCATGTGTGCCGTGAAGGAAATTATCAATCATATAGAGAGCAATCATGAGCAATCCCAATGCAGTAGGAACTGGGAAACCGATTTGTCAATGTTTCTTGAACAAGTACGGCGCAATCGTGAATTCTTGCAGGGGTGCAACCTGAGGACTTTCTGTTCCAGCATATTTGGCTACGGGGGGGCACTTAACGCCATGTTTGCCATTGGCCTTGTTCAGAGAGCTGCTATTCATGTTCTGATTTTTATATACCCATTATGCAAGAGTCTGGGTTGAAACAAAACCCTTGGGCTGCAGGAGTATCTCCACTATTTCGGCAGCCTTTCTGGCATACCATTTTGGTGAGCCCACACCCTGGAAGATGTAACCTTTGCTCTCTAAGACATCGTGGCTGGACAGTTCCCTGCAGCAGGGCGGGGCTCACCAGCAGTGAATTGTTCATTGTGACCCGTAAGTCAAGACTATTGAAAAGCCACCCTGAAGAACAGACTACCTTAGTGAATAGTATTTCCGTGCTTCAGTGAATAGTCACCCTTAGTCACCCTTAAGTAGCCATCCTGAAGCACGGAGCACATTAGAATACATCAGATTTAGATCATGTGGAGCTTTCGCGCGCGTGCGCGTGGTCCAGGGCATGGAGATCAGCATGACCAGGCCTTTGTACATTCGCTCGGGCCACCCAGCGCAGATGTCGTGCCGGGGGTCATGAGAAGTGGACATCTCGGAAGGTTTGAGGAGGCTTGTCGATATGAACCTAAGGACTCACAAATTGTATGATAGCGTTTTTCTCGATTCTTTGGAACAATATCAGCCTGAAGCAAACAGTTTGCACCTTGCCAAGGCTTGGAATTCATTGGGCCAAAGAAAGGAATGCAGCTGAATTCACCCATCATGTGATGCATCATTTGCATTCGAAAGTTATATGGCAGCTCTGTGAACGACTCTGGTACCGAAGCATCGCTATCCTTGGTCACTTGAAATTCACTCTCATTTCCGATCCTTTCCACCCACCCCAGATCCAAGAAGGAAGGGCCAGCTATCAGAAAAACGTGCCGCCCAGCTCCAATAGGCGCATTTTGCCAGCAGAGCTGCACTGGCGCGGCTCGGGACCCCTGGTGCTTCGAAACTGGAGCTGTATCACGTGTTCATCAACTCGGATTGAGTGTGTTGTCATGTGAGAGAGGCCGTGAACATACATGGCGAATTCATGGTGACTATGTGCACCACTTCCAGTGATGTGTGTTGGATCTTCGGTGCTTCCAAAGATTCTTTTTGGATAGCTCGCCTCCAAGTTGGTGCTTTTTTTGATCTTTTTGTAGGGGAGAATGTGCCCATGCATTCATGGATGTCAAGCAAGCGCTTCGCTTTGCAGCATGACCTTCGGCTCAAGGGGGGGGATTGGAACGCTCCGTCGAACCACGGACAAACACCTCGAAGGCCGGCATCCAGTCGGTTTGGTGCTTGCGATGGGGTGCGCGTGACATGGCGCGTGACACGCGACTTTCCGGATGCATGTTTTTTAGACTCGAAGTGGGTACCCCCCCCACAAACTAACATGGAACCTGAGAGCTGACCGGTGGAAGACCATGAAATCTGAATACCAACCCAGTGGTCCTGGGGGTCCATGTGGGTCCGAATAGCAGGGAATTCATCAATTGTTTCTCCAAGAAACACTTTGCATAGAAAGACGACCGTTATTCAGGTTAGGACATGCAGCTATTTGGAGGTGTTGGGTCGTTTTTTAGAATATACATGTCCTAGATTTATTTAATCAATTGACATGCATGGAAACCCATTGGTGACCTGTTTGATTGACCACGCTTTTCATGATTTATGTTTGACCTTTTCTTCCTTTCACCAACACCCCATGTGGCGTATATCGCAAAGATGCCAATAAGATCCAACAGATGTTCAAGGACCCTATAGACTATAGACTATCCCATAGGTACCCCAGGTCTTCCGGGTCCTATTTCAGGTCACTAAAAACCTATGCCTATATATCTTGGTTGATCCACTGGGTTTCTTCGTTGACGTCACTGCGATCACAACGTGGACATCGTTCGCCGCCGGAGCCTCCCGGGCTTGGAACACTATGCAGGACCGCCTTTGACACTGACCTGACCCCACTCGACGAGATGGTCTTCCGCCGCTTTCGTGGACAAGCGTCCGGGCCCAGCCCGGTACCTTCGTTTGCAGAAAAGGCGAGAGCAGAAGAAGACTGGTCACTGGGTTTCTTTAATGTTTCTTCGATCTATGTTGATACGATCTATAGTTCAATTTGAAGTAATTCCTTTTGTGACTTGTGGTGAGTAAGAAGAGGATCTGACTGTTAGCAGAATCGAACCAGAGCCTGGGTTCTTAAGAATACCACCCCGGCCGGAAGTTTGGTTTTCAAATACCCAGCGGCTGTTCATACATGTTCATACGACCAGTGGCTCGAAAGACAAGCATAGACAGAAACCCAGGTTTCTCTCCAAACGACACCCCTCAAAATCTCGACAATGAGCGACCACTCCACCCAAGAGGGGGTTGTCATCATTTCTTCTCCAGTTGTTTCTGGCATGCTCACTCTGAGGAAGCTTCGCTGATGACCCGAGTGAAGATGCATGAAGAGGTCGTGATCCAGATCCGGGGTGTTTTTGTGCACGATGAGTTGTTTTCTGGGGGGGTCGTTTAGGGGCACGCACAGATCAAACAGGCAAGCATCAGATAACAAAGCTCCAAGTCAAAGCAGGTAGGCTAAATAGAGTATGCCTATTCTTTATGGCAAACAAAGACTTGCATGTTTGGGACCCAGCTTAATTAGGGCACAATGCAAGTAATACAAGCAGCGCACAATATGACATGTTTGTTGACATTTAATGCAATATACATTGAATAAACCATGTGTCCCTGATTCTTACCGTTGCAACTCATTATACCGCGTAATCCATGTTCATATAGGTCCGTGTGATCGAAAAAGAGCCAGAAGCAGACATCTCCACCATCTCCACCATCTCCACATCCGCCAGGATGGCTGGGCCGAAGTGGGCGACGTGAAACAACAGCGTGCCGGTACAGGGGCCACCACCGATGCTCGGGACCGGTCGGTCTCGGGGGTGTGGGAGGTTAGCTCCGCTCCGGGTGAACGGGGAAGTTACTTCACCCCCCCAACCGGACATGTTTCAAAGCCCTTTTTCAGGCCCCAAAGAAGCCACTTGACATGGAAGGATCAAGGAAGAACAGGCTCATGTATGGCCCAAAGAAGCCACACTGACATGGAAGGATCAAGGAAGAACAGGCTCATGTATGGCCCAAAGAAGCCACACTGACATGGAAGGATCAAGGAAGAACAGGCTCATGTATGGCCCAAAGAAGCCACACTGAGCCCATGTGTTGTTTACAGTTGTTGAGTTTAGGTTGTTGTTTGTGGGTGCTTGTTCTGGCTGTTGCTTGAGTTGTGCTTCGATGGTTTGCGGGTGCCCTACGGAAAGCATTTGGATACAGACGATGTGCTCTTGACATGGTCACCTGGCCATCGTTTGAGGTGTGCCAGGAGCGTGCCTTTTTGTTCGAAAGGCCACTCATGGCCACCTGCCCTGGCAGCTCTTTCCACGAAACTACCCTGCTCATCCAGATGGGAATCCGGGAAGCACACTGCAGGACATGAACACCCACTGTGGGTCTCTGAGACTCTGGGTCTCTTACACTGGACACTGCAGAAGACGACGTGGTTTCTGTCCTTTCTGAATTGACGCTTCTGACGGGATCAAAAACCGAGGGAACTCCAGCTGAAAGATAGACAACCAGACAACTGCCAGGCCACACAGCATCCGCTCAGCTCCGCGCTGCAAACTCCATTGTTCCGCCCACTTCCGCCCACCCGAGGATGAGGAAGCCTTCGAGCTAGTGACTTGCCCTTACGCTGGGTCGCAGCGGTCTGCGGTCTGCGGTCGAGCCGCGGTGCGACCGCGGGAAAGACCGCCGCGGGGTGGAGGAAGTTCCGATGAACTGAGAGACATCGGAAGCCATTGATTTATTGGTTATGGCTTAAACGAGTTGGACGTGTTTTTTATTTTTTTGGGGTGATTTGTTCCAGAACCCATTGACGAGTCGTTGGAGAAGCCTTGGGTTTGTCCCAGATCTGTCCCAGACTTAGCTATTGAGCCGTCGGTCCACACATGTCCACACAAGCACGATTTTAGAGATGTCGGCCTGCGACTGAACCATCATCATCCACTGGTAATGGGATAGACCCTAAATATGTATAAGCTTTCTGAGAAGAACGTCCATGTCTAAGCAATGTTGGGTGTTCACACTAGACCTAGTATGTCCTTCTAGTCCTACATTTTTTTTGGTATTTTCCCGACCCGCTATTGCATGGTTGTGTCCAACTGCTTGGACTGCTTTATATACTGGTTCTTGAGTATCCAAACTGTTGGCCTTTTGAGCCTCATTGTCACCTCAAGGAACCATCGAGCTTATTCGTGCAGCCATGGGGCAAGAAACAAAAAGATTTGAAAAGATGGATTGAACATGGTTGTTCTCCCTAAAGAGCATTTCTTCAGATAGGGCCTTTCACAGATAGGGGGGTCCACCGAGTGACTGCTGTTCACCTTAATTAGTTCACCTGGTTGGTTCTTTTGAACCCCCATCTCCGAGCGCAAGCGCGCCATCCACCTCCGATCACGCTTAGGACGAGGCGGAAGAGATTTGGGACTCTGGGCGAAGTCCGTTTTTTGGGTCCTTTCAAGTTCATCGAGGCAAAAAGACGGAGTGGTGGGGAGTCAGAACCACTACAAATTTATATAAATTTGGGGTCTATAGTGCATGTTAATTGCTACATAAATGTTGTTGGAAGGTACTTTTAATCAGATATTTTGCCACACTCTCAATAAAGTGAAGAACTCAACCTATGCGTTTTTTCAGATTCAACTTGTTCTTTCTCATGGGGCACAAATCAATAGCAAGCGACCAACACATAAAATCCTCTCCAAAAACAAAGCGGCCATGGTAGTAGAAACTGTAGTGGGTCAAAAAAGTGGACCAAAAGCTGGTGTTTGAGCCATTGTGGTTTTGCGGATCAACTGAGTTTAATGACTTGCCCCGGGGGTTCCTGGGTGAATCTCTGAAGCTTCCTCATCAAGCCACTCCAAGCCCATGCCACCTAAAATGGGACCCTGAACACCGACCAATGAGTCGCAGCAGCGTGGATGGCAGCAGTCCTGCGGCTCCGCTGGCTCGGCTGGCTCTTAGGATTGGGCCTTGGAGGGTGATTCCAGCGAGGGCAGCGTCCACCAATGGGTCTTAGATGACTTCCTGGCCCCTCGGCGGCGGCCCGGGGCGGCGGCCCGGGTGATGCTGTGCTTCGGTGGAGGTTCTGTGAATTGGTTGATAGGTTTCCAGGTGTTTGGTTCCTTTTGGTGTTGCCCAAGGAGATTCTCTTGGATTTGTTCAGGGAAGTCTCCCAGCTGGCAAACTGGAGGGTGGATACAACCAGAGATGCTGGGGGATGTAACGCCTCCAGTGCTATATATGATTTCGACTGGGTCATCTTTGTGAAGTTGCTGACGCCTTTTGATTGCATGCTGTTATCACGGGTGCTAGGTATTGTCGCAACTATATAGTAACCCGTAGGTCTAGAGTCTAGTCTAGAGGGCCACCAAAGTGGGTAGATTCACTGCAAACCTCAGGCTTTTCTGGTAGATTCACCCTGTTTTTCTTTTCTTTAACCCTAGGATTGGGATGTCCAAGTCACTAGCTTTCAGAAGGACCTCAGCTAGAGAACTGGCCAAAGCGGCGATGGCGCATCCGTCCAGGTCAGTGGCGATCCACCTGTGGCGATCGCCTCCGCCCCGGAGGTGGTGGAGACCCCTCAGAAGGAGACGAGAAAAACCCGGGAGAAGAGATAGATAGGGTGGGGACGTACGTGGGATCCACATATCACATACCCTCTGAGGTATGGTGAGGAAGGAGAAGAGATGTACGTGGGGAAGTACGTGGCTCTAACTGGACGAAATACCTCAGAGGGCCCTCCAAGTTGAGGGACGGTGAGGAAGGAGACCAACTAGTGACTATATGTAGGTGCCAGGGGAGGGCCCAGTCATACCGTACTTGAGGTACGGTGGCAGTGGATCCATAGGGATGGAAGTGGATTTCAACAATTTTTGTTTGCAAAGGAAGTTTGTCAGAGTGTGAGGTGATGTGTTCGTCAAGAGTGCAATGTAGACAGGCCGTGGTTGTGCAGATGCAGAAGTATGTTGCATGAAAGGTGTTCAAAGGCTTTGGACAGCAGATGGAACCACCATGGGTGGCGACATTGGTACACCCCGCATGTACTTAGTTCAGATGCTACTTTTCTGCAGCCGAGGAGGCTTTCTTTAGACACACCAGTGGTCCTACTCTTTGTGTGTTTTGCGTTTTGAAACTGAATGACTTTGATATGTAGATGAACTGCGCTCGCCTTCAGATCGAGGGCAAGTAACAATCGAACCCAGCCGCTTGAAACCCCACCCTCATGCAAGTGTGGAAGAAGATAAAGCTCAGCAAGATGTGTTTAAATAACATCAGGCTGGACTAATCCCAGTACTAATCCCATGAAAGGACAGATCTGGATATGGATATTCTACACCAGTTCATGGACCAAGCCTCCACCAGGCGCAAGAAATCAGTTCATCCAAGTGCAGGAGCTGGAGACCACCGAGATCGAGATGACTCCCGATGTGTCCCCCGAACCACCTGAAGAACATGGCTATCGCTGCCGTGGTGCCGACCGGATGGGTCAAGGGTGGGGGAGCGGTGTCCGGAGACGGTGTCCACCACCCGGGTTCAGTGGATTCGCCATGGCCATGAGACGTTTTCTGTTGGAGCCTGTCCAGTGTTGAATGCAAATGGGCTCCAAAAGACCTTCTCGGAAGATACTTGGTACTTACACTCTCCACGCTCGAACTGGGTAGGTCCTTGCGGGACAGTGATTGTTCGTACTGGCGTCCTTTTGGACCCTGAATGTCAGACTTAGTCCTTTTGGCTTAGAAAGAACTTCTTAGCCACTAAAGATCACTAGAGCTTAGACCCTTAGCAAAGGACCGGGCTGGACAGCCAAGGCCTGAAAGAGTATTTGGGGGCCTTGAAGGAATGAGAAATGGACTACTGAAAGTGGGGGCCTCTTGTAAGAACATGTTCTTCCTTTCCTTGAGTTGATTCGTTTGGAGGGGGTAGGGAGCACCATAGACTCGGAACCTACCGTGAGGAACCAGCTCAACCCACTGGTCAATTGGAAAAAACATCGAGCTCGTCCATGTAGAAACAGTGGAATAAACAACCTTCCTGTGTGTCCTCCACAAACATAGGTTTCTTACTCGACCTCCCATTAATTGTTCTTGAGATGTGGAGATCCCCTTGGCGTTTGCGTTCCCGAGAATGACGCAGGCTGCAACGCGTGCATTTTCCATGGCTCTGACATTTTGTCTTCCAACTACCAAGCAATGACAGGGCCAGGGCAACTTGGCACAGAACGTGTGCTCACTTGCTTCTCACTTGTCCTGGCGACTCTCTCTTTCTCTCTCTCTCTCTCTCGTTTTGTTGGTCCGTTTTCAAGCTTGGTTCAATGGACGGAAATGTGTGGCGGAACTCCCTTGGTGAAACTGGCTAATTTCTGTGTTCACGAGCTTTACTCGTATGTGCAGTTGTCGTCACGGGAGGGATCAAAGAAATCAAGGGCACTGCTGGGCACTGCTGTAACCCGATGCTAGCTGATCACTCCCTAGGGCTCCAACCATATCCTCAGGTTCGGTGGTTAGACCCCCCTGGCACCCACCCCAACCATCTTCGAAACGGAGGTGGGCCAGGAGGTTTAGGGACTGCTTTGGAATGCTTTTCGGAAGTGTCGGAGAGGTGGATCTATAGAGGTGTTCAGTCTCACTTTTGTCCTTACTGAGGATGTTTTGTTTGTTGGAACCCCGTTCTGGGCACATCTGGGGAACATGTTGTTTTTTCTTCTTCGGGTCCTGGACTGGAAATAAGTATCACATCCAACCACTATAGGAAAACGCTTGGCAGACGGCAGATGTTGGGGAACTCTTGATGTGTGGGTTCCAGTTGGCGTGTTCCCGCTGAGGTACTTGATCGATGCGACTCAGAATACCACGGCAGCCACTGATCCTTGGCTTGAGACTGCTCGAGACTGGTGGAGGGAAGTCCCTGGTTGTTAAAAAAAACGTTCTGATGGAGATGTGAAAACAAGACAATCACCTCCGCACTTCCACCAGACGTCCGTGGGAAGAGAACATGTTTCATCGCCAGTCAGGCTTAGACACATCTCCCAATTCTATGGTCTGGAAGTACGTATGCCAACCTGAGTGGAACATGGAGACCTGATGAGATCTGAAGCCAGATCCTCCATAGCGTTTTTTGTTCCATACCACGGCCCCCCTAAGGGGTGGTTAATGGACACCCCTTAACCTCTAAGGAGCTATTATTAGACACCCCTTAGGGGGCAAAGGCATAGGCATGGTGCTGACCATCCAGGAAGAAGAAGAACCATCCAGACCTCCAGTTTTGCTTGGTCCACGCCGCCCGCCCTGAGGACACTCAGACAGTCGTTTACACCACGGGGTCCTATGTGATCCGCGAAGTCTCCTGCGAGTTCTGTGACAACAAGCTGGGCCGCTTGTTATATATGAGTTGAACTCAAGTGCTTGGCCAAGAGGTTGGAGGGGGGGAAGATGATTAAACAGGAGAACTAATCATAATCCTGAAACCTCGACATAGACCTTGACAATGGTCCCCCCTGGAAGACTATATTCCTCCTTGAAAAGATGGAGACTCTCCTCATCTCTTCTCCCGGTGCTATACATGTTCTCTCGTCTCCCAGGTGTGACCTACAAGGTCGCGCCGGACGCGCGGAACGAGTACAAGGCGCTACTACGTACTTCGGGCCCAAAGAAATAGCTTGGGGATCTGGGTGCGGGACATGGGGAAGGTTGAAACTGTTTGAAACCATAGGGTCTATTGACTTGTGATTCCTATGGCCACTAGTTGTTGTTGGTTCCATAGTCCCATGGAGTATTTGGGAGCTAGTTGTGTTTCCTTTGGGCCAGGGCCACAGCCTCCGACATTCACCTCTTTTGAGCAAAGATGGACTTCCCCCGGACCTTTGTCCAGTCGTTCGGCAGGGGACTTGGGACTGGCACTGGGTGCTTTGGCAGGGAATAAGGGGATGGAATCCCTCCACAAGAGAGGTATCGATCGATCCTGTTCCTTCCATAGAAATCCACATCCCTTCCCTTCCTTTGAAGGTACTTGGACCCTCACTTCGCCACTTGGACCCTTACTTCGCCTACATCAACGAGTCTCCTTCCATCTCCTTCCTCACCTTCGATAGGAGGGTGGCAGGATCGATCTCCCTTGATCCCTCACTGTACGCACGAATCAGACCAGGTGGGCAGAGGTTGTTCCCCTGGTTTTCCGGGTCCGACCTGGTCCCGGTCACTTAACCTTTGATCCGTTAGTAAGCACGAATCAAACCACCAGCAGAGGTTTTGAAAAGAACCCGAGCTTCGTTTCGATCTATCCCAGGGTACCCGGGTACCCCTGGTAACTTCCGGGTCCGACCCCGGTCCCGGTCACCGGCGACCGGTCCCGGTCGCAGGTGGGCAAGTTCCTTCTGGGCGCTGACCGATTGGTCCTGCCGCCCGGGGTCACGCATCCGAAGGCAGATCCGAAGATCCGGACCGGGGCGCGGACGGTGTCGCGCGGACGGTCCGTTTTCGGTCCTGGATATAAGGGGCTTTATATAAGGCTTTAGAGAAGTGGATAGAAATGGCAACTGTAAACATGCATGATATAGAAAAGACCATTAAACATGAAAAGCATTGAACAATTGTAGAGGATTGCGATTCCCTCCTTGATTGTGGGGCAGGCTTCTTGAACATACAGGTGCCGAAATGATACGAAAACCATGCAAACACACTTGATGATTGATCGTTTAGACATGTTTAGAATACTAGTGCCAGATTACACCTGTACACTAGTGATGTATAATATATATATATATATACTGTATACTAGCATGCTTACAGTACAAGACGTTTTAAAACAACCATTGCGTGACTTTGCATAGCGCCGCCTTTGCCAGGTCAAATGAACTAAATCCGTGAGCACGACCGTCGGCGAAAACTCGTGAACAGCAGACCGACGAGATCTTCGTGACCAGTCGTTATTAAAGCACTGGATGTGGGTCAGTGCACTCTGGCACCCCGGGGACCAGAGGGTTTTTTTAATCCTTAGGAAAACCGGATCAACATGTGAATAACCTTCTTTGTGTAGTCTAACAGGCAAGATATTGATACTCCTTGGGTTCGTTGTATAGGTCAAAGGCCAAAACTCGTGTGGCGTTGATGTCAGCAGCTCGGCTAGCAAACTAGAGTTGTCCAAGCACCAACTCTTATTCAAGCACCATGTGTTTTGGCAAGTTCCAAGAAGGATGCACTGGTTTTGGCAAGCAAGTCAGGCGCCATTGATTTCCATTTTGTGATATACCTTGAAGGCTTACCCTGTGATAGTAGTAGGTACAGTACTCATAGCTGCCATTGGAATCCAGCATAAGCGCATGTGAGCGCAGCTTTCAACATCCATATTATCATATCGCCCTTTGTGTGTGTGGGTTCTTGTTTTTCTTCAACTTTTTTTCAGTCAACTCCCTTGTTCAGTGTTTGGACACTGAGATGCCAATGTCTCCACCAATGGCTTTGTTTTGGTCTCTTTGTCTCGTGATTGCAGGGGGGGTTGCCGGGGAATTTTCACTGATCCAGATCCTTCTATTGCAGTGAATTCGGTGATCCATGTGATGCAAAAGCTTATCACCTTTTGTAGATATGCAAACTGCTTGGCCCTAAGAGGGGCAAACAACTCCTGATCTTCATGAAGACTCTTTCTTTATAAAGATGTGTTCGACTTGTTTGGACCATGAGAATAAAGTTAGTACCAAATCACAAGTTGAACGTGGTGATAGATCTTCCCCTGAAGGTAGAACCAATGTGAAACGGGATTCCTATGATTTTCCATCTATTTGGAATGACACAGCCCTGCGGATTAACTTTATATAATGCTTCAGCCCTGCCGTTGTCCAAGTCAAGTCAATTTCACAGCGGAATGCTCACTGGAACAGAGCGGAAAATAGGCCCTTTGGAAGGTTCCTCCTGTCACGATCTTTAAATTCTTGCTATTTTACACTTGGCCGCCAGGTGGTTTGAGGCTTGCTCTCATACTTTGCTGTTGATACAAAAAGCACTTTACTGTTGATACAGCACGCATTTCAAAGCCGCGGAGTTGCATGCTTCTTGGCGGTGCATAGTCTGGGTGCAGAAGTCGGCGAATTTTAGCCGGACCACGTCCGGTCCGTTCGAGCAAGTATGGCAAGCAAGACCTGATCGAGCAGGGGGACCCTGCAAGCCCCACGATACACGGCAAAGAAGAGGTCATGCGAGTCATGGGAGTTTTGAGGTTGAGAATAATGTCCAACTGTGAAGACAAGAAACGCTCTTCATACCGTTGCTCAGAGGAAGGTGGCTGTTTTTTTGAATAGAGAGCCATGCGAGCAACGCCGACAAATCTTTAGTTGCAAGCAGGCACCCAGTAGTAGTACTGAATCGGCAGTGGATCTTCTGGAAACTTCCATCGCACAGGTTATCCAGCCCTGCGCCTTTGTACAAAATGTCCCCAGTCCGCGCTTCGACGCTGTTCTCGTCAGCGCTCGTGTCATTTGAATGACCTGAAAAAATGCGTGGAGCGGGTCCAGATGTTGGGATCCAGGGCGGCCTCAGAAGAATGAATTAAAACGAAACATACTTAAATGAGTGTGCGGTTAGCATCTAGATAGTGTGGTTATTGTACGTATATGTGTACATACAAGCACTGCGCCCATTCAAGTAGCCTAAACTATAAGAAAGGGCAACTGCTTTGACTAAGGGAAGGATGGAGAGAAGAAGGGGCTATACCTGCCTTGAAGAGGCCCCCCCAAGATGGACAACCCTGCACTATGCATAGATCCTCCATTGGACCCCCATTGGAAGCGCTAGGTACTTTTAAGTGGAGTCGTTCGCACCTATGCGCACCTTGCACTTGAGCGGTCTGTGAAATTCCGTGAAGAACCTTGGGCCATGAGTTCATACATGGGTGGTGTGCCATTGTAGTTTGTTGGTTCAATAGAACCCCAATGTTTTGTGGTTCATCAACGTTGCTCAAGAATCCATGCATTGATTTTCCTGTTTGTTTGATCTCGTTGGCTTTTTCTTTCGTTTTCGCTCCACACCGGGTAGAGTCGAGCGCCTTCTCCGTCCCAGGCGGGTTCAGCACTCAGGAGGCTTCAGCATGAGACCGTTCGGGCGACCCAGCGGGCGACCCATCAACACGGATGGTTTTTGGTGGGAAAGGGAGCATGGACGGCGTGTTAGTTGTTCATCCGTAGACCAGTAAGAGGGTAAGTTCAAAGGTTCAAAGATGATCACTAGCTAGTGGCATGAAGATGGTTCTTATTGATGTGTTGGCGCATGCTGACTAGCGACTAGATGATCGAATTCATCCTGGGTGTTCGACCAAAAGCGGAGACATCTTCTCGCAGCACTTCTTTGTGTAGTGTTATGTTCCGAAACATGACTGTAGGCTCAACTGGGCTTCATTGGGCTTTCGTCCTCTCAAGAGCCAGGCTTTGACTGACGCTTCCAAGCCACAGTGGTCTCAGATCTTGCAGTTCCAGGAGGGGCGCCACGGTCTGACCTAACACGGTGGGCTTTCGGAGAGCTGAAGCAGGAGGCTCTTTTCACTAGCCTTTCACCAGGTGAAGGGGTTCATTTATTGTCATCAGCTTTGCAGAGCCAGGTCCTGGCAGCTTTGACGTTTCTGTTGGGAGTTTAAAGTGAAGGATTGCATAAGGATTTTGAAGCTGATCAACTGATCAACTGCAGATCGATATACTTTGACCATGCTGGACCTCTTGAGGTGATGGCGAGCAACACATTGCGACATCAGGCTTTGCCCTTCTTTTTTCCTAGACACTGCATGTATGGCATATTATTTACCTACCTTTAGGGGTGGTGTCAGACGTCAATGTATGTAAACATGCCATACATGGAGTGTTTGGGTATGGTTACAGCTTGGTTCCTTAAGCAAGATCTCATTGTCGTTCACTCCCAGCAGTTGTCAATGGTGCACCTCCTCCACTTGTCCGTTGAGCAATGCGTAGAAGCGTGGAACGTGCAGCACGTCCCAGCAAGCTCACAGGTTCCGGTCTACATCGGTGACTTCCATGTCTCCTACAGCCCAGATTACCGTCTGGAGCTTAGTTCGCCACGGACCTCCACGGACCACCCACCCGGCTCCATCCACAGGAGGGTGGAGGCAGACCCTGCTTGGCGGCACTTGACAACTGCCAAGCTGTCGTCTGAACTGGCAGCTTTAAACAGCGCCTCGCCGTTTGGGGCTTCATCGGCGCACGGCGCACGGTTCCCAATATTGGCTTCTAGATGTGGCATTTGAGGTCCTCACGGAGCTGGTTCTTGTCGTTCTCCCGCTGAGGCTTGCATTTCCAGGTGCTATCGCCCGGGCGCCTGTGAAGTGACGTCTTAGAAAGTCTTTGGGGGTTCAGGGGACTGTAGAATATATTATAAAGCGTTGCAGGATGTTTGATATGTTACAGCTCCTACATTACGTATAGAATAGATGTTTGATAAGGTGTGTATAGTGTTGTTGTGCTGTCTTATTTGGTAGTTCAATGTAGTTCAGGAAAATCAGAGGGTGGAACTCTGGACCAAACCTTTCTTCCACATAACGTCCAGATGCTAAGACCAGAAGCCCAGCAAGTCCCTAAAACACCCGACCATATTTTAGTCATAGCATGGCCCCAGCGTTGTTTTCATCTAAAATCCTTGGTTTCGGAGGCTTACAAATCCGTTTTCTTCATGGTTCTCACTGGCCTTAAAGAGTCTCAAGTTCGTTTTTGACACCATGCTTTGATCCACTGGTTCGGTCACGCAAGGCAGGAGAAGGCGCTGGCAGAGCTTTGGATGCCGCTGAGCACGGCCATGGAAGAGTGCAGAGCCACTGAGACTGCAGCGGCACAAGGATGGCAGGACCCCAAGATGTGGCAAACCAGTTTCAGGGGTTAAAGGACCTCATAACCCCCCCAGGTCACCATCTTCATAAGAGCAACGGCGGCAGAACAGAGGAGCAAGTTATAAGTCAGGTTTTTTATAGTCCTTTGCTGCAGTCGTTGGTCCAAAGCTACTTGGGGTTTGAGCGACCTCTTTTGAAGTTGTAGAATCAATAGAATAGCACATCAGATGGCCGAAACGCGGTGTAAGTAGGGGAAACAACTGACGATTCGACTTCAGGAACCACAGCAGTGGCTGTGGGGTCAAGGTGGTGTATGGCCTTGGCCCAGTTGTTGGGGGGCATATATCCTTTTGTCTTTCTTTGGTCATCCATTATTCGATACCAAGAAATCACACGATAGTTAGGGTTAGTGACGGATACTGGATACTGGGAGTGAACCCAATGAACCACCTGCCCAGTTGGCAGACTTGTGTTGAACCGGGCGGGCGGGGCCTAGGGCAGAACATGGCCATGGCCGACGACCTACCGCTTCGAAGTATGTGGCAAATAGGTGGCACATGGCCTCACTGGGTTGGCAGAAATGTGTTGGGAATGGTCCAATCACTGGGCCAGTCACCCCGCCTTCAAGAAACATCACACGGCTCCGGCGGATTGGGGTACTGTGGATATGGCGATGGGTGATGCTCCCGAACTGGGTTCAATCCTCGGAACTCTGAGAGTGTGTGGTTGTGTCCCGGAAATCTTCTTCCTCAACCGTTCCACACTTCCAACAAATCCAAGTGAATCCAAGTGTTTCCGGAAATCTTCTTCCTCAGCAACTCCTGAGAGTGGTGGACCATAGAGCTGGTGGACATGAGCTTCCTCAGCAAATCCCAGAGAGTCTCATCACTCGCCCCGCTCCCCTTGAGCGCCCGTGAGCGACGCTGGGGACGTTCCACCGACAGGTGAAGCACTTCGAGCTGAAGCCACCGGTGTGGGCCCTGGGTGAAGCATTCACTGAAGCATTGAAAGGCATCCAAAAGATGGGTTGGGTGGTGCTTCTTTTGGTTCTTCGGTGATGATTTGTCACCCAGCCACCCAATCATTACATAGCTCACGTGAACGGTTTTCTTCGTTCGCTTTCTAGGCCCAACTGGCCCAAGCACAAAGGCCCACAGCACCACCCAACACATCCCGCGAGCCTTCGGGATCCGTCGATCGGCTCAGGGTGCCAAGCCAGAGGTGGGCGAGGGCGGGTGAGGAGGGACCAAGGAGGGTATGGACAACGAACGTTAAGGGGAGCTTGGGGGGTGAAAAACAAAAAAATAACCATAAAAGAAACATGTGGAACAAGGTGAACCCTTATGCTCCAGGGAAGCTGCTGAGAAAGACCTATTATAAGTAAGACCTCCTCCAAACGGCACATGTTCCTGGTTTTATGGCTTTGTCTATGTGCACTAGGTGTGGTACAGGCATGCATTGTGTATATATATATATATGTTCAGGATATATAGTTTGGGATCTCAACAGGACATGCAAGGTCCAGAGCCTGGAGAAGCATGTGTGGTTGAGAGACGTGACGTGTAGATACCATAATCTATATATAGACAATATAGCCTAGCAACAAGAGACAAGAAAAATCAAGAGTCAAGAGTTTGATTGGGTGTTTTGCCTCATGCTTCATGCCTTTATACCCTATAGTTTTACAAATGTTTCAAATCTACCTACCTTGGCTTTTTGCCTCACACGATCTCCGGCTGACTGGTGGGTGGGGGTCTTCGAAGGCCAAAGCGACCGGAAGCCTTGGTGCGGGGGCCCGGGCTTGCTGTGACTCGTCTGACTCCGCTTGGAGTCAATCAGCGGCTCAATTTGGGGGAGACGGTGTCTGAACCTTTTGATGATTTTCTCCCACACTGAACGAGTGTTTTTCAAGTGAGCTGAAACCAACAGTTTAGGCTGCTGTTATTTTATTCTGCGGCCTTCTTTGATGGTTGCCCTAGGCTTGATTCCAACAAGGGGCGAACTACCTCCAAGCTGCTAGGTCAGAAACCACCAGCCAGTCATGTCCCTAACGCTGCTCGGAATTCCATTTCAATGGAATTGTTTGAGACATGTGTTCAACAAGTTTTTCTTCATGACATGTCATGGAAATTCATGACATATGTTGAACACATGTCTCAACATCCAGACTTGTTGAACACAGGCCGTTGCCACGGCACGGGTTGAATTCCAGACTTGTTGAACAGACCTCCTTTGGGCCTTCACTCCTGTACACGACACGGGGGCCGAATCGAACGACAGGCTTGGCCTTTCAAGCCGTCTTGCCGGAAACGCCAGATGATGGGAAGGATGTGGAAGGGATGGATTCATTCCCTGAAATCATCTGAACATTGACACTTGACTTCCTCAGAAGGGCTCACTCTAAACCTGACTGGGTTTAGAGTTATACTTGACTTACTATTGGAGATGTCACAGGCATGTCGACATGTGTTTGATTGGTTTATACATGGTTTTTTTCAGTTGGCTTTGCGGTTGGTGTCATACTCCAGCATGGACTCCATCCCATTGTGCTTTTGCTTTGTGACAAGGGTAGCAGGAAGCAGTCACTCAGTAATTCGCCAGCAGACACACAGATAGAATCCGGTAGGCTTCCAATCAGTGCAGCCTGGGCGTTGAAAGTCCATCAAGGAAAAGGTAGGAAGGTTGAAACGAGTGAGTTAAGGAGATACATCATGTGGTACAACATGGACTGCGCAAAAGAACACACACAGAATACATATTTAGTGTAATCTATTTTAGCTGTTGCGGTGCTTTGTGGGATTATGATTCCGGCTCAAAATCGACTGCGCAGAAATCATCACCCATGGTTTTGCAATGCATTTTGATCTACCAACAGACGCAACAGAGGTTGAGGGACCCGAATGTTCGACTATCCCAGTTGGGATTCCCAGGTGACCGGTCCTATTTCCGGTCACTCAACCTCTCTTGGTACATCCGTTTGGTTTTAAAGACTTCCCTATAGGCAGGTACCTCCTTTTCGGATGGTCTTGGAGGTGAGTTCGTACTTCCTGAGAATGGTCTTCGGGGGTCAAAGGATATCCGATTCGGATTGTCCTGGACCCTTAGGGTTCCCTTTAAGGCTGCTGAGCTTCAGCTTTCGTCCCTGTGCAGCTTGGCTCTGAACGCCCCGCCACGGCAGTCACGGCAGCTTGGGCGCCATGGCGGAGGTGGATCAGTTGATCTTCAAGAAGACGGACCTTTGATTTGAGCTCCAGCATCTGGATTTTCCCCTTCCATGTTTGTCCTCCCCCAAACGCGAGCTACTGACAAACGCACCAGGCAAGTTGTTCTGGTATTTCTCAGAACTGAGTGCTTGGGTCATTTTTGTCCTCATCCCAAAGGTATGACGGATCGCCAGGTATTGCACCCCTTTCCGCCGGCGATGCTGTCCGGGTGGCGCCGCCCGGTCCCACCCGAAGCACCGACCGCGAGGGTCTCAAAGTGAGCACCAAACCCAATGGGAAGACGCTCGAATCCGCGAACGCTGACGAAGCTCCCGGTGGGTTTAGGAGGTTTAAAGTGGTTTAAGGGGGGGCATGAGTCCCTAGCTTCTTTGTAGATGTGGCTGTCATACAGAACTCGCCAACCCCATTGGCCAACATGCAAAAATATTCAACATGCACCCAGGATGGCAACAAGCGCGGCATCCCCGAGGCCGGCCCCAAGAGCATCCGGATGGAAACGGAGAAAGGACGAGGGGGGTTGACCAATGAATGGCTTCGGCCGGCTCCCACTGGTAGGACGCATAAAAGTTATGGGTTGCTATGCGTCACTGTTTTACATTTTGATCCGCATCCCATGGGTCCAAATAAAAACAAAACACATTTAGATTGAGCAATGAATCATTGTTTCTCTCCTGAGAAAACTGAAGCATGGATTCGATATAATTACTCAAGGTCTTTTGCTCGGCTGAGGCCAGGCTCGTGTCAAAAGTTGCGGCTGAAGTCCAAAATGTCCAAAGGCTGAACCTTTCTTTCAACAATCTACCAGCAGTCACAAAGGGGTGCCTATTGGAGGATAGGGGTGCCCATTATCCACTCACTTAGGTACTAAAAACCACCCCTTTGTGACTCCTGGTAGGCTAGGACAATCTACAAGAACCATTGAACTATTCAATCACCTAAGACCAGCCAAACATCAAGCCGCTGGTGTTTTTTCCTTTCAAGAAGAACCACTCAGAACCCGCGGCGACTACCGGGGGGGGCAACGGGATCCCCGTTCAGCTTGGTGGGATCCCATCCTTAAAGGGACGTGGAATCCTCGGACACCAAAAGCTTCAGGAACGTGGGACCGAACTACCAGGACCCGACACCGTGGGGTGCCCTGTCTGGAAGCCTTTTTGGGTATACTGTGGGTTGTCCAGCCAGGACACCCCGACAGGAGGGTCCTGGGATAGAGACGTTTTTTCTCTATACGACCAGCTTCTTCATTGAACTTGGCAGTCCCACCCACCACAGTCAGACTGGGGGAGCAGGTCACGAACTGAAGAAATAGATGCATGTACCTGGAACCTGAATGACCTTTGGGACCACCAACCACACAACATGGTGTCCCTTTCCTATCAATATAGGGGGCTTGGGCTCTAGGTATGAGAGACGATCCTCGCACCAACATCCCTTGAAGACTTGCAGACTTGAAGTAGGATGAGCCTTTCGTCCAAAGCTCAGTCCCAAACTCAAGAGCCAGGCGATCTTCATCGAGAATGTGGAGGAGATGTGCAGCTTTCATGCAGATGTGTGCTGGTTCCGAGGATGTTCTTGGTTTACATGCAATTGTCCTGGACTTCTACGTAAGGGTGCTACTCATGCATTCATTTCTCCAGCAAAAGTCCACACAAGAAAGGGGCCGGAAAATTCATGTATAGAAGATTGGCCTACAGTAGGGCTGACACGATCAATCCCGATATGGGATTGAAGTTCAAGGGCCGTCGTCATTTGGGTGCTTGATGTCCAGTCGGACTGGTGCCATGGACAAGTATATGGGATTGAAGTTCAAGGGTCCAAGGCATTTTTGGTGGTTGATGTCCAGTCAGACATGCCTTGGGGAAATCGACACTGAGGTAAAGATCGTGAGCCTACCGAAGTGGTTGGACGGCTCCAGGATTTACACAGTACCTTGGCGCAGCAAGACACTCCGACAGCGGCTGCTGTGCGACTTCTTCAGCAGCATCTGGGTGGGACCGGTGACTCGGGTGACTGGTGTGAAGAAGCTTATACTGTATGTCCCAAACACTCCATGGGACTGCCATATATGCCGCCCCATTGACCCCTCAAACCACCCCAACTGATCGGCAGTCCTATGGCAGTCCCATGGTGTGTCTGGGTGTGGTCAAAGGGGAAGGCTGAATCCGGTCGAGAGATTCCAACTCCTGTAGGGAGTTCCCCAGCCAAAACGACCTGTGGATTCTTCCACTCTGTTCTTTTAATGTGCAGGAGTTTCTACTTGGCCTGGTCCAAAATTTTAAGGGGCTTTGTCTTATAGTCCATGATCAAAGAATGATTTGAGACCATTCTCAGGAAGTACGAACTCACCTCCAAGACCATCCGAAAAGGAGGTACCTGGACCCTATGGGTTGGTTGTCGTGCCACGGTGGTCCCACAGCCACGGTGTTCCGCAGTCTTCGTCACGATTCGTACAACGCGATTCGCTGCGAGCCGCTGCAGGGGCTCGATTGGCTGCAGGGTTTGATCTGCGGTTCTCGGTCGAGGTGTCACGTCTCACGGCCGCAGCCACTTGGTCCAAGAGCCACTCGAACCCGCGAGCTTCGAACTCCGCGAACACCGCGAAGCCCCCTGGGGCCACCTTTGGGCCGTGCTCCTAGTGCCCTGCAGGTCATTTGGAGGTTAGTCCGGCGTGGGAAGAACCTGCCTGCCACCGGCAACTGAGTAACTGGTGGGATGCTTCGAATCCTCATGGCCGGGGGTGAAATGCTCTCGCTGAGCTTCTCGGAGACGGACACGGCCCTGGTATTGAAGCAGAAGATTCGAGAGCTGGAGACAGCTCCAGAGGCGCAACCGAGGTCTCAATGGTCCAACAAGAAGAGATAAGAAGAGAACCAGTTGGGATGGGGCTGGAATTCTTATTTTCAGACTCATCAACTCTTTGTTCCTGGACCATGACCCTTTTTCAACCTGGATGGTTCCCTTGTAGTTGAGCTCAATGCCTTTTCAATGGACTTGTGGTGCACTTTTTGCAACGCAGGTGCTTCCTTTCTCGAATGGTTTCTCAGCCAGTGAGGCCACCATTTTTGATGTTCCTTTGGAAACGAACCACGTGGAAGTGGAGTTCAACCCCATATGTATTTGTAGAGGAACCAAACTAAGCGCCAGAGTCCATGTTCTACTTCCGATGTTAGTTCCAGCCAGGGTACATGTTCGGAGGAACATGCAATTTCCAGAGACCATGTTCCACTTCCATGTTAGCTCCAGGAATGAGATTGATATTCACGAGTATATATCACAAAAACACGAAAACAGTTCATATGGCTGCTGTTTGGCAAGATGAGAGGCACTGGCGCGGCCCTGTTCGTTGATGCGACTGATCCATGGCGCTGATGTCTTGCCAGATGACTCCGTCAGTGGTCAATCAACCTTTTTGCACTGTTTTTTAAATGCACTGCTTAGTTTGATTTGATACACTTTATAATTTGTGTTTGTTCTCTTCTCCTCTGGAGGCACATAAATAGCAAGTAGCGCAGGGTAGTCCATTGGCACGCACCCGGGCCCCCGTCCCAGCTGCGAAAGGAAGGTACGACTGGAGCCCTGGGGTTTCTTTTTTGCTATTCACTGCTTAGTTTGATGGAGCTGGGACCAGGAATCAATAAACATCTGATCTTGAGCGTGTTGCTTCCAAAGAATATATCTTAGACAGCTGGAAGTATATACTGCATACTAACTGTAGATATTTTGGGGCAGGCCTCTCAGACATATAACTAACTATATACACCAGGAGTCACAAAGGGGTGGTTTTTAGTACCTAAGTGAGTGGATAATGGGCACCCCTATCCTCCAATAGGCACCCCTTTGTGACTGCTGGTACTGTGAAATAGCTTGGGCCCCCACAGTGAAGAGGTGTCAGGGGTTTGCAATAGGTTCTTGGCACTTGTGCTTCTTCACCAGTGAAACCGGTGGACTGTCTTCACAGTCGGGTGAAACCTTCACTTGGGCTGTTTGGGTTTGATGGCTAAGAGCCCCCAGCAGGGAGATTAGTACATGTTTTGGGCTTTGCAGCTCTGTGCAAACGCAAGGTTCATTTAGAGTCCGGATTCAAGGTTGCCCAAGCAAGTTAAATACAATACAAACAATTCCATCCCAGTAGTTCCAAAGGGGTGCCGAACTTGGAGGATATGGGTGCCCCTTTGTGACTCGTGGTATGTAGATTCTGGTTCATATATATGGTAGGCCCTTACGGTCCAGGTACCTCCTGAGGATGTCCTTTGGCCCCCAAAGATCCTATCCGAAGTAAAGTAAGATAAGTAAGGAGGTACCCGGACCCATAGGGTGGGAATGCAGATCCACTCAGTGAGTTCACTCCTGGAACCTGGGCCACGATCGGTGTAAGGATTGGATTCTGCATGATCACGGCATCGTGGATGGAGATGAGCTCACCTTGGTTCTGTCGCGAGGCCCTTGTGGCTATTATGAGGAGGAGCCAGAACTCCCTGGCCGAAAAAAGCGGCGTTCTTTCTTTTGTTCTTTTTTTGCTTTTGGATTGGATGAAGCCAGGGCATTGCAAGCACCCAGTTGGTCATATAGGGCAATGCCCTTTGGCTGCTACAGTTTGGACACTTGAGTAGACGTTTTGGGACACACAGACTGCAGAAGAAACGTCGACACCAGCGCAAGTCCAGTGTTCTACCAAAAACGGAACTCTTCCAAGCCTGGTTTTGCTTATCTAGGGTGTTTTGGACTTCCCCATGGTCTACATCCCCCCAAAGACCGGGGAACAAAAAAAAACGGCATCCTCCGAGTGGCGTTCGTCGTGTCTCGCCCTCATCGTCCGGAGGATCTCGAGGAGTATGAGGGATGCATGGAGATCCGCACGATGGTCTCCGCCCGTTTCCGCGAGGAAACCTTCCAGATCGAGGTGCCGCCGATGTGCCGTTTCGCCCGTCTGCGAGAGTCAACGGAAGGTGGGTGGAAGGAGGCCACCCTCCAACAAACAGGCCAATTGGACGATCCCCCCCGTGTTGGTGAAGGAAAAGTGGGTCGGAGATCACGGTCGAAATCGAGGGACCATGCCGTGAACCGGTGGTTCCCCTCCATGATGGTTTTCAGGGAGGGTCATTTTTTCGGTAGTATAGTATTCTGAATCATTTTCAAGGAGGTTTTACAAGGTTTTGCCATTTATGTCTCGGGGAGAGGATGGATGTTTTCCAGATCCTACCTGTTTTGGGTGCCCAAGCTGCTCGGGCCACTGGGAGTATGTGGGACCAGACCATCGGGCCACGGCGATCTGCAGCAGCTCCAAAGGCCCATCGTTAACGCGTCAATCATGCCGCCCAAGAAACAAAGCGGGGTGGGGTGGGCCTTTGGGGTTTGTTAGATGGTCCTGTCATGCATCTCTCAAAACCCTTACAAGGCATGTGCCCTTCTTAAATAGAATGGCGGGTATTGGAGCCAGCGCAGCGAGCCAGCCTTCAAGGTGTGTGAGCAGGTGGAGTATGGCTCCCCCTGGAGGTGCTATTCCTGGAAGGGCTCGGTGGAACTCACCGAAGGACTCAGAGGGACAAGGACTAGAAAACAATGTAAGCCGTGTCCTCTCTCCAAGTCTAGACTTTTTATATGACATGTTTAGCCAATTGATCTTTCTAAACCTTTGACCAGGGATGATCAATCCATATCAATCCCACTGACAGAAGGATGAGAAAACCTCCAGAAACAATTGCAGAGCCTTTTTTTCAGGTAAGAACGTGGCCATCCATGTGAATATCACGCAGAGTTGGAGGGTTTGACATGATCAGCACGGAAGTTTTAAAGGACTGAATATATGGAATGTTCACCACTCTTGTACTTTACTTGCATTGGCCCCCCCAGTGCCCCCTGTTGAACCCCAAGATGTGCAAACATGTCAAACTGCAAACTGCTGGACCGGGAGACACCAAGACTTCAGCCAATGCCGTCTTTAAGAAGTGTTTAATCATAGCCCCTCACAGAGAGGGGGCCGTGAAGGAAGGTCCATCGCCACCACCCCTGACCTCCGAGGGCCTCCAAGGGCCCTGGAGCTTCCCACCTTTCAGTGCCTCTTTGTGTCTTGGAGGAGATGGCTTCCAGATGTCAGTCCTTGGGAGGACCGAAGATGGACCAGAGCGTCGCTTGACCTAAGACCGGTGCCATGTTTGGAAGGTTCTGAATTATGGGGTCCTAATGCATATCCAAACGGTGAGGCTTGATGATGCTTCACGCAAAACATGGCTGAATCATGAATTTCTTGGATGGAGCCATGGACTTTGAATGATGTTGGTTTCCTTGTGACGCTAACTTGTAGCCGAACAGGTTGGGGAAACCAGCCAACATGCTAAACAGGTCCGAGACACTAGGGCCCTGTGCCACATGTCAAGGCATCCCTCCAAGTGATGAGCATTTTTTCTTTGGCAAGTCAAGTGCTGGTAGAGCTTTGTGAAGCTTCACCCACCCGGTCACCCGCCTCAAATCACATGAGCTTTTCGGCTTTTCGCCTCTCGTCCTCTCGCTTCCACCCTCTCAGATACCGTGAGAGACCTGGAGCCCAAGATATTTCTTGGAGAGATGTGCGAGTCGAATCTACTGAAAGTTCAGCTGACTTTATATGGCGTGACTGGCGTTGGTCACTTGCGTTGGCTGAATCTGGTCGAGACTCCATGCGCTCTTCGCGATGGCGATGGCGAGAGCGATGGCGAGAGCGAAGCGTGACATCCGCGTGACCGCGAACAAAACGGACACAAAGGAGAAGCAGCAGGAGTGTTCTGAGGTCCTCCCACACTCAGCGTTTAGTGCTTGAAAGCAAGTAGCTGCATTATGCTTAGTGTTCCCACTTGGGCCTTTAGTGAAGGCAAAAAACAAGATACTGTAGTGCAGACTAAAACTCAGATTTGTTTGCTCCAGGCTTCTCTTCAGGGTGTTTCATTGATGTTCAAGTGGATGTTTCATGGTTTGCGACCTTGAGTCGCTTTGGGCAAAGAAGCCATTCGACCCTCCATTGGTCAAACTGATTGGTGGAGGGTCGGCTGAGAAGGCAAGAAAGAACGTCAGATTTGTGGCCCACCTTCAGAAGGGTGGATCCGTGGATGGTGTAGTATGGTGTGAGTTTTTTTCAGGTGCATATGGAGGCCCCAAATACAGATAGAAACATAGATCACCACTTAACATGTAGAAACCCTGCCACTATCTATTTGGGGACCACTATCAGTCTTGTGTGCTTGTGTGTGTGTTATTTTTGTTCGGGGGAGGTAGGGCCTAGTGGGGCAGGTCTGAAGGGTTCCATGGTTGGGCAGACCAAAGGATTGAACGGTGATATGTGCTTGTCTGACTGGTGCGACTCGCAGGGAATGAGGGTGGCTGGATCCAATACAATCTCTATTGGGGGCTCATTCCCTTATTCCCTACTAAGCACCAGTCAGTTGTTGACCGATGATCCTGTTATACGTGGTGTATGATGCTCCATTGGCGACCCTGTAAAGTCCACTGGCGACCCTGTAAAGTCCTTAGTACAACAAGGGTTGTTGGGTGAAGGCCGTCAATCATGGTGGTTGGAAGCCTATATGGGGCACCCCTTCCTTCGTTTTCCGAAGGCCGTGGCCCTCGCGCATTTGCGCGTGAGGCAAGTACCAATACATGCAGAGCTCCTTGACCGCTCAGCGCTCCTCGCTGAAGACCAAGCTGCCTGACATCGTCTCAGCATTAGAAGTGGTGAAACACCTGGCCTCTCGGCCACGAAGAGAAAACGCCAAGATTCAGCGACTCTGTGTGCTGGAGGGTTAATTATACAACTACAATCTGTGACATCCATGATGGAAGGCTTACCCGTCTATGAATCATATAGGTGGACATTAATGTAGAAGTTTGATGATATTTCAATCCCCCATATGTAGAGGTTGTTTTCCATCCATGACCGGGCGGCCATGATGGGTAGGGCGCGCGCACGTTTTTCGTTGATGTTTGCTATGCACTAGGTCACTAGGCTATGGTGATGCAGGAGTTGCATATAATATAGAGCTCTAGTTGATATATATATATATATATAGAGGCAGTGCAGCCGGCTGTGTGCTTTCAACAGAGCTGCTGATTGGTGGGTCAGGTATGGCAGAGCTGATTCTACGGTTTAAACAAACCCATATAAACCACCTCTTGGGGTCTGTGCCATCTACTCTGAAACTACTATAAAGCAGATGTTGAATGGAAAAAGCGCGAATTGCATTGTGGGGCGGACGGGGTGGACGAACGTGCTTGATAAACTCCTGGGTGTTTCCCCCCTTTTTTTGCTCGAGACCTTGGAATCCCTTCCCCTGCACGACCCTCAGATGTGGAATCCCTTCCCCTGCACGACCCTCAGATGGAGAGAAGCGAGGAGGCAGAGGCCAGTGAGTACACTTACCAGCGCCTTGGCAGACACATGGTGGACCAAAGGCCACCATTGTCCGACTTACCCACGTTAGCTTTCGTTTCACGTCAATCCCTGTTCAGATCTGTCCAGGTTTCTTTAGCAACCACCAGCACTTATCAGCCGAGCGAGTCAGCACGTATCAGCCGAGTCGACCCGTTGGTACCCCGAAAAAGGGGGGGGTACAAGCACCTGTGTATTCCTGGGTCATGTCCCAGGGTTCCAGGGTTCCAAGGTACTGGAGGGAGTCTAGGTACCCCCCTGATGGTCCTGCAAGCTGGATTCACCAACATGACGAACCCACCAGATGAGACCCATCTCACTCACCTAGCTGGCAGCCTCCGCAAGGCTGGCGGAGAACATCTGGTCGAAAGCATCAGCTGCTCCCAGTGACAAGGTGTGTTTGTGGCTAGGCCAGGGGGGCCCGGGCAGCCGCACGAGCCGTGAACTTTCGACCCATGAATTGGCCATTCTTTGTCAAGCCTTTGAAGAGTTATCGTCAAGTATGAATTCCCTATGGATCCACTGCCTCCTTCTTCAGGTACGGTGAGGACGGAGACTATTGATGTAGGTGCCAGGGGGGGGCCCAATTACCGTACCTGAGAAGATGGCAGTGGATCCATAGGGAATTAACGTGCTTGGGGTCATCGGTCATGAAGAAACAGCCCTTGGTCTTGCAGCTTCACGCCAATGGCTTGCAGTTGGGGGTCGCGCAGCGCAGGCGCGAATTGCATGTTGGAGTACCAGCTGGAGGAGGCCATTGAACTCCTCCAAACCAACGAAAGCAATGCACGAACCACCTTGATGCTTGGCAGTTGAGGGATCTTCCAAGTGAACTAAACACCGTGGAGGGCTATCTTCGGACAGCGGAAACCGCTTCGGGCGTGTTTTGCTGCACCTCGGCAGTTGGGACTTCCAAACCCCACCTACCTCACTGACCTCAACGCCCTCTGCTGCGATTTTGGAAGCAAAACTATCCCAAATACTCCATGGGACTGGAATATATGCCTAGATTGACCCTCTGAAACCATCAGAGCTGAAAGCCATTAGTCATGCAGAGATGCGTTCCCCCTTTTGTATGTGTGGATGTGTGAATTGGATGGTGATCCAACGATGGTACTCTAGATCCTTAGCAAGTCAAGTACTTGCTTTTGCAATATTTTGCCGACGCCCATTTCAGGAAAAGCTTGGAAGAGGACATGGCCTTTTTGAGAGATCAGCCACTTGCCGTGCAGCTTGAGAGTCCTGTAAGGGTGGCTCCGGATGCGACGACTTGGGGACGAGAGGACTATCTCCGAAGTGGTGAAACAAGCAGTCAAAGGGGCGAGCTGCGGAGGAAGTAGTGGTGGAACAAGCAGTCAAAGGGTCGAGCTGCTGTTCTTGTGCCTACGTTGTCTTGTTTTTTTTTCTCATCAAGGCTGTAAGGAGCGCAGACAAATCGACCATTCTCCAAAGAGATCCTCAACAATAAGGCATGGAACATGATAGTGAACTGATTGAAGATCGCGGTCCTCGAGTATATATGGGATTCTAGCGTCACCTAACCTGAGAAGGCATCTATAGATCACCTCACCGGGACTATTTCGAGAAACAAGCGGAGACGAGACGAACCCTTCTTCCCATCGACCTGGTGCGGTTGGACCATCAACCAGGCTCACCCGGGACTGCGCTCATCGCTCGCCACGCTCAACCGTTTGTTGGGGGGTTGTCGTCCATGAACCGCCCAACTCCTCCCCTTGGAATCCCTGGATCCTGGGGTCGCTGGACGGATGACCTGCTTGGGTCGTTTCTGTTGATCTAAAAGGATCCTTCTTGCTCTCAGGGCAAGAACCTCCCGCGGTTTGATGTTTAATTGGTTTCTTTGTTTTTTTCCCGGCTTGTTGACCTTCTTATAAACACATGCTCAGTATTAAGGACTTCCTGTAAACTTTTGGGAAGTTATATGAAGCACGTGATGAACAGCCTTGAGGCCCAGACTCTTTGGGTTTTCACTGACGGAGGATCACCACGACTGAAGTGAACATTGCGCGCACCCACAACTATGGGGTGAAGTTGCGACAGGCCACCAAGGCGCTGGCGGGTTGGTAGATGATTGGAGGTCGTGGTTTTGATTACTTGAGGTCATGGTTCTGGTGCCAGAGAGAGGTTGAGTAAATACCAGGACCACGGAAGGGGTGGTGGTTGGATGGAAAATACATAGTCAGGGGTGTCCATAAACCACCCCTGCCAGGACCGGTATGTGTTTGTTGTCCGCTGTTTCCTCGCCCTGGTGGGGTGTTTGCGTTGGGTGTTTGACCATACGGAGGAGTGATATAGGCTTCACATCGGGCCTTCAAGGGGATTCGTGGCAGGAAACGTTCGCCTGGATAGGTGATGCGCAGATCCTTTATATACTCAAAGTCATCGGGTATGTATGGCATGTCCAAAATCACAAGTGGCCGGAAATCCATGCAATGGCTTTTTTTTCAATCTTAGTGATCACTTGGAGTTGCATAAAGCCCTTCGGCCTTTGAGTTTAAAGGGGCAAGGTCCCATGTCTCCGGGATGTGCTTAAGAACAGCAAATCGAAAAGGAGAACGTGTTTGGAGGAACGGCGAAAGTATACGTGCTCCATTTGAGCTTGCCCACCTACCCAGACCAACGCCACGCAGTTCCCCTTTGAAAGGCCAAAGAGGGCAAAGAGGGCGGCTACAAGTCCTGAAGGGGGACGAGGCCGAAATGGGCGGGGTGCGCCACACGTTTTTCGTCATTGACAAAAAAACATGTTGTTTCAGTGTTTGTGTGTGTTTTTAATCTTTGAGGTGGCTTGGTGTTTTCATTCAGAAAGCACCAATAGGTACCATTAACATAATGAGAGGTCACTGCAGCTAAGCTGTTGGCTGTTGGAGATGATTCTTGCAATTCTGACCGGCGACGCGGCTGTCCAGCGCGGCTGTCCAGGGAGGACCAGATGGAGAGGAAAAAAAACGCACATCATCAGTTCCAGTACCAGAGTGGCTTTGAGTTCTTTGCCCCTAAGGCCCCAAGTCAGTGGATCAATGTGGATGTTTTGACACCGCAGTCGTCAGTTGTTCTTCTGTGTGCACCCCATCCCATCCCAGCCCCTCCCAGTTCGGCATTCCACTCCATGGAACTGCTGGCATGCTCACCTCTTTTCACCCTTCCGCTTGGGCCCCTCAGGTGTCGCAGACGGCCTTCCGAACGAAGGTTGGCAGGGAGAAAAGAGAGCGCGAGCCGAGCTATGCCAAAGCCGGAGCTTTCGATCAGCGATTCATTGAGAACGCAGCTTCAAAAACTAAAGCCAGGAAGCTGGCACTTTCAATCAAATTGGCTTGCTGTTGTGTCTTATTGTGTTTTCCAACTAAGCGGGTAGTTTCAATCCAATAGCTGGGTCTTGTGGCGGTGCCTTTTTGTGTCAAAGACTTTGGCGGCGGCGTGCGAAAGACTTGTGCCAACTAAGGCCCTCACGAAAGCAGCTGAGGTGTTTTGTGGAAGGTGTGGAAGTGGGCAATCGGGGCAATTTTGAGCCAATAGAACTTATATGACTTCAAGAACCGATCAAAATAGGACATACACTTAGCCACCTAGCGCTTCAAGGGGCGTGCCAATGGAGACCAGTGTAGGGCAGTCCATTGGGTACCCCTTGGAAGCAGCTTGTAGTTGGTTTGCTATGCATGTGAAGGTCCTATTAGGTCCTACACATGTCTTTCTTTGGGAGATGCAGCCCTGACGACAAATTGCTGCTCCAGAGTCCATCCCACTGGCGTTGGATTATGGGAAAGGGCACAACTCCCCCATGATGAGTGGCCTAGATTCGTTTGGATTGACATGTTTTTTTTGTTTCCAGCTTTTGTAAGGGCTTTTTTGAACCTGCGCAGGGTTGCTTTGTTCTGGGCTTTACTTTGATCGCGGATGCGATTGTTGCCTATTTGCTACAGCAATGATCAGAGAGCCAAATGAGGCCAAGTGACTACGCCAATTTATGCCTTGCAGCATGTTCAAGTACATGCACAAGCGGCATAAGCGATCAGATTTGGTACAACCGGTATGATTTTCATTTTTATTTCAGGGAGTGTATCGCCTTAAAAGGCTCAGGTCTTTCAGAAAGTGCTTCGAAAAGCAACGCCATCACGAGATTTCAAGCACCATCCGGCTTCAGGCTGTGCCCAGGTGAAGTATGAAGGCCAGGTCAGTGGAAAAAGCCGACCGTTGGGAATGCAAACGGTGTATGAACAAGGTGAAGAACGATGTTGAAGGACTCATGTGGGTCAAGTTGATGATCTTGGTTTGAAATCTGGACTCCACATGACTTCACTAATTAAGTGTTCAAATTATTTGGATTTTGGATCCCCTAAAATGCTTTAGTTTATCCAGACCTCTTTGAGTGATTTTCCATCAATGCTCTCGCCAACTCAGTACAGGTGGATACAGGTGGCCTGTGTTTGTTTGTTCGCATGATGGAGATGGTCAGTTCAAGCAGAGGAGCCATTCAAGAGCTTGCTTCGTGTGAGCATGGTACCATGGAAAGCCATGGGAAGTACATTCCCCTGGGCGGAGCTGTTCTGTTGATTTCACAAGTTGCACTTCTTGTCTCACCCAGGGAAGGATTCGCCAAGCAGCTTTGATGTCGACGGGAACAAGCATATTGGACTTCCAAGCTGCGTGTGCATTTTTCTTTGCCAACCCACATTCAAGTCGCTTCATTCGGGTATGGATCCATGTGATCTACACCCTTTTGAAACCGCAGGTGACATCAAGAACAATCTTCAAGTGCGAATGCAAATGGTTGAGGGCGACCCCATGGTGCTCCTTGACGTGTGGAATGAGAGTGTGCCGATTGCTTTTTTTGGGGATATGGCACGATATAGGATTCACTTGAGATGCTTAGCCAGGTGACTTAGCCAGGTGACACCTATTCTTGTTTTCTCCGGCCCAATTGGGTTTGGGATCAGCTTGGGGATGTGCTTTCCTGAGCGGGTGTGGAGGAGTCTCATCCCAGGCAGCTTTTGTGCAAAGGACCTGCTTGGGACCTCAAAAAAACCCATGCACTGCATGGTTTTTTGTTCTATTCAACCAATCAAGAAACAAGAACAAGGCCGCAAATTCCTTTGGACATTTGGTAGTAGAGTTACTGTAGTTGATATAGAACATGCCATTCTTCACTACAAGCAGGTTGGTGGTGGCGAAGTGTTTTTCTTCCCACCTGGACCTGCTTGACACTCCCGAGGTCCTGCGAAGCCGTACGCACTACCTGGAAGACCAGCACCACCAAGCCGGTAGCAAGCCCCAGCTGAGCTGCGGTGGGTTGCATGGGATCACGTGTTGACCTTTTTGTGTGCTCAACGCCTTTCGGAGATGAACTTGGGCAGTAATGAGTGAGAGTATGAGTGAGTACTGAGTAAAGAGCAGTCAAAAGTAGCAGTCAAAAGTACTGTAAAGCACAACATGTGGTCTCTCTTTGGTAGCTCGTCATTTGGTTGACATGTGATTTATCAAAAAGAAGATCCATTGAAGTCCTTCTCCATTCTTTGGAAACTGAGTGCCGCATGATTTTCCTCTATATAGCGTGAATGCTGCATGTTAGTTTCCCCCCCTCGATGGGTGTCATGTGGTGCCCCACAAACCGGAACTTCGAACCTCTCCATGCCCGCCTTGCACGGACGCATGCGCCCATGCGACGTGGGGAGGTTTGGAAGCAGAAGTGCAGCTTGAAGGTGCCCGAGGAGTTCGGAGCACTCTGCGATGGGAGGGTGGAGCTGCGGTCGGGAGCGGTCGGGAGGTCGGAAAGAGGAAGTCTTTTTTTGAAGAATAGCTCCGGGGGACGGTGTGAAGTCGTTTCGAGATATATTTTGTGTTTAAGGGTGGTAACCAGCTCCCAAGCAAAGATCTAGTTTGGGCGCAGCTGTTTATCAACTAATACCATGTGCATGTGCATGTCACCTTCAAGAACAGATCCCCCTCCGCTTCTTGCCCACACCCGCCGCGTCGCGCTTGCCCACCCCGCACGATCTTTAAGGTTGGTGCTCTCTGGTCGAACACTGGCCGTGCGCAAGGGCTGGGTCCACGAGCACCGGTGCCACGCCCTTCCCAGACGCCTGCGCAGGGGGTGGATGGAAGAGGAGTCAGTCAAGGAGTTGTTGCTTTGGTGGAATTCATCGCTTGATTTGGTTTTTAATTGTTCCCTCGTGGAGGCGTTGTTAAAATCTTTTACGTTTTGGAGGGTAGCGTCTATCACTATCAAACATGGTCAGTGAACACCGTTTTCTGGAAGAACGTTGTGGTATAGGGGCATGCTTGGAAGGCCACGCATTAGTGCAGACTTGAGCGATCCACTGTTCTACTCTTGGTAGCAGTCACTCAAACGGAAGCGGAACCCCCTGTATAGGCCTGTAGAGGAAACTCAAACTCCTTTTCCCAGTTGGGGTTGGGCCAAATTGAAGTGTGCCACCCAGCGATGGGGCCACCCCAAAACTTCCTTTTGCCCCCCCTTTGATGAATTCGCCGCCGACACCCGGTTGCTCCGCGCTGCTTGGCTCCGTAGCCCGCCGGTAAGTAGGAAAACGCGCACTTGCCCGGGTGGGGTGCGCTTCTTGAACAGCCGCCGACCCCTTCGCAGGTGGGTCGAGCCGGGAAGGAGGGTGAAGGGCGGATGCCGCAGACTGACACGGGCCGGCCAAAAGTAATGTGGTTTGTGGCAGAGTTGGGGAAGACATGGGACGACGGATCGGAGCCGGGGTGAAGCACTCAGTGAAGCAAGTAAGCTTGCAATGATGGTACTGGACACGCTGAAGCATTGCAAGTTCTCTCCAAACCTACATAATAAGAGTGTTTGCAAGCACCTTTTCAGACGGTATATGTGACATCGATCCATATCATACAGGGTCTATCCATAAAATGTATTTATAGGGTTTTACTTAGGGGTGTCCATATGTACTGTGGAAAGCTGCTAGGATGTTCTTGCGCCTCATGAGGTGGCGCCCTACGCTCATTGTAGTATATGGTAGTGCATTCCAGTTCCTGACACACACAAAACCGTCTTACTTCTAGCCTTTGCAGCGTGGCCACCCCTGACTCCGGCCCGGTTCGCGGTGACTGACTTCACTTCAGGCGGCCCGTGATGGTGACTTCACCACGTTCGCCCAGCAAGCACTTGCTCTCGCCCAAGAACACGCTCGGGCACCTGAGGCTCTCATCCCACGGTCTGACGCTCCGTGAGGCTCAGCCCAACTGGCCTCCCAGACGCGGGTACGACAGGGATTGGTTCGACCCCTGAACCCTGCATATATGAGTAGGTTTCACAACCTCTAAAACCACTCACATGAAGTTGAAGGGATGGTGGTTTTCCGTGTGACCAGTGGTGGGACTGGTCGTCCAGTCGCAGAAACGACCCGGGCACGACCGAGCCTGTTCAGCAAGCGAACAGGGCATTCAGATCCCATTTTGGACCAACATGTTGGGCAAACCTTTGTTACCTTGTTGGTAAGCTCTAACGCCTTGTCATAGAAGTTTTCCACTCCTGTTCAAGTATGTTCAAGTCCCACCGTTTTACACACAAATGCACCAACTGACGAACTCGCGCATCCGAGGCGTATTCCGGATGAGGCACTCTACCTGGCCTTGCAACAGCTGCTTGTCTTGGCGGTTCGGGAGATTGTACCCCCCCATGGGGCCGATTGAGCATGTTTCACTTGGTCCAGGATGGTGCTTTACACCTGCCAAGTGTCCGCCATGGTGGTGGAATTCATGGAAAGCTTGAGCGTCCGGGATAACAGATGAGCAGTAAGGACCTCATTCTTGCTGACAGATGTTGACCTTACTAGGAAGTGGGAAAGATTCGGAAAGTGCTGCAGTGTAAGCATGTACTCGTACGATTTTTCTCCATACTTGTGGAAGTGGTGTTCCTTATCGGTTGAAGTCAGGGTCTGCTCAACCGAGAGGATGATGTTTCTGAACTACCGTTTCAATTAACATTGGTGGTATCGACAGTTCTTGGACCCTTATCCCGTTGAACCACCTACCCATCCCACATGCATGCCACGATGGACCAATGGGCCCACCAGAACTGCATGCTGTATAGGCATACGTAGAGCCTGGGGCACCGCAGAATTTCAAGGCTTTGGGTTTCACAAATCACCGACCATCCAGTTGGCATTCCTGAAAAAGAAAAGAGCCACACTTGCGAGCAGGTCTTTTTGGGGAGGCTTTCGTGCACTTTGTTGGTTGCTATGATTCCTGCACTGGAGGTTCCTGGACAATTGGCACTTCATCATCATGAAGTCCTCCTTGGGAAAGACCATGGACCGACGAGAGGCGCAATGTCAAAATCTTGCATTGCTTTTCTTTTTCAGCGTAAATTGCCAGGCCAGAGGCTTACTACTTGTGATAGAAACCACAGATTCCTCATGTTGGATTCGATGTTTCTTTTGACGTTTTAAGTGCAACTGAAGGAGCGGGTGGAAACCAGATCCCGCCATATCCCAGTCGGCTTTTACTACCGCACGGCTTAAGGAAATCAATTGACTGGGCTATATAATCATATTGGCTACTAGCGGTAGGGTTAGCTAATCGCCCCTGCTATCGGGTTGAACTTCTGCCCCGGTGGATGGCTTGAGCCCTGGTGGATGGCTTGAGCCCTGACTGTATTGGGTAGAATGTCCTTCGAATTCATGCGACTGCTTGAGACACCGCGAGCCCTTCGCTTCACCGGGGTGGACAGCATTCTGAGCTGAGCATGTTGTCAGCTTCCACCGGGAGAGAGCGCTCTTCGCTTCGTCATGGCCGCCATGTGTTTGAAGCCGTTTGGCTGGAGCCGATGACCCGAGAGGATCAACATGGTGAAGTGGTCGCGTGAGGTCGAACAAGCCCGATCAACTGACAAGTGGATCGCTTGCCAAAAAACCGGTGGAATTCATTCCCCACTCAAAAGTCAACAGGTGGAAGAAGGTTCACATAGGGGAAACCATCATTTTCCAGGAAAGCTGATAGGTGTGTGTGTTCTTTTTTTTTAAGCTTTACATGGTCTTTTCCATGAGTTGAGCCGCAGCTTGATAGCTGTCATTTCAACACACTGTTTCCGATACAGGTGTGTGACTTGGTTTCGTCTAAGGGACTGGGACCGGACAAGCAACCAAGACAAGACTACCAACAAGACTGCTTCAACTGGCAGTGGTCTTTCACAGTGCGCTAGGAAAGTACAGTTTATGTAACGGAGTTGACTCCCTTGAGGCATTGCAGTCAAAAAAAGGACAGTACAGTTCAACGGACAAGACTTTTCTATACTTTTCTGCTTTAGGAAAACATCCTTCAACAAGCACACACCTGGTCCCACATAGCCAGCGACACGCACTCAATCTCACTCATAATCGTCCTGTCGCCATCGATCTTCAACATGTTAGTTTGGACAGTTTTTGTTTGTGCTTTCTTTGGGTGTGTTCAAAGGCAATGTGTCGAAGAATGGACTACACCACGGTCACTCACAGTAGAATCCGAGGTTTGGTATGTGATTGGTCCCTTCAGAGGGCTGTCGATGTTGATTTGCTCAGCTATTAGCCCCTCAATCCCTTTACTTGATGCCCCTTCCAGTCAGATCAGGGTTGCGTGGAGTTCTTGCATGCACTCCCTTTGCAAATCCCATAATCCCATGTCAGCCGAAGCTGCTTTGCCCCGCGGGCACATCACCTTCCGCCTCATGAGAGCCTCGCGCTGCTTGCACCTCTTCGCAGCACTGCTGGCGATGCTCGAAGTGCACATGAGCCTGGCTTTAGGCCTTTGGGAATTGGAAAAGGTTTACAGTGTTGAAGGTGTTGGACGCCTTGTGGTGGAATAGCACCGTTGTTTATCACAAGGGGGTTATATAGATGCGTTTCTTGTTAAAATCTAAGCTGTTCGGAATGTGAGTGAGGAAGCCTTTAACAGCTTGAAACGTCTTGAAACCAGTTGGGACTGGTAAGTTGGACTTTTGGTGTCAAGCTTTTCTGCATATGTTTGTGTTTAGGAGCCGGTCCTTGCCACCCTTGGGTTGATGATACCTCCAGGGCTGTAGTCCTGGAGATCCCAGTTTCAGGTCAATGAACAGACCTCAGCAGTCCCTTTTGTTTAAGTTTCTTACTAGACCACCTAAACCACTAAAGGATACTAAATACAAGCACTCACAAGAACCGCAAGGGCGTTGCAAATGGTAGAGTATCCTCTACTAGTGCACGGGACACTCCATGAACCGTGTTTGGGCGTTCAGTGCCAACCTGGGGCTTGCAGCCAGGGATAGCCATGTATATAAGTGGGACGCGGGGGATGTGGGCCTATTCGATGACCTGTGGAATTCAATATCATCAACCATGCACTTGAGCTTTGCTTGGTCCTTCGCCTATGCTGCTTCTGGGCCTCGCTATGAGGATTCTTTCCTGTCGCTGGGGGCACCTCTTTTGTGCAGGGGGGGGGGGGGGGGGGGGTGGGGGTGAAGGAAAAGCAGGATCCAGGAATTGAGCAAGTCTGAAGCTTTGCCTTTGGGCACTCCTTTGGACCTCAGCAAGGGTGCACAGGAGTTGCGTCCAGAGTTTCTGAAGTGGAAAGGAAGTGTATGACTGTGAATACTGTCTACCAACATCCTCATTGCCAGGTCACCAATGGCTCGACCTGTTGGAATCCTTTGGAATAGACCTGTTGATGTTTGGCTGCTGGTAGTAGCAAGGGCATCGCTCCCAGGAGCAAGGCCGCTACTAGGTCTTCCTGGCATCGCTACTAAAGCAACATGAAGCTACTAGATGTCTTCCTGACATCACTACTAGTAGCTAGAAGCTACTACCAGCACCCTCCAACAGGTCACCACCTGCGACCTTTAGGTCCCCAAAAGAGCCTCCATTTCGGAGACCTGTTTATCGTTGTTGTCGGGTGCAGGGCTCAGCTGCACTGGGGCCCATCCTGCCAGGTGGCGCAGCACGCCGGGCGCACCGATCCAGGCAGGGACGGGTGGAAGGGAGGGAAAGTCCATTATAGGGCTCCCAAGCACCCCAAAACCCCTAGCGAGTCCAACCTACAGAACAGTGTCTCCAAACACCTTCTGAGAAGGTACTTGGATTTGTAGGGAAGTGCTAAATTGACCTCCTATACCGGGTTGTTTTGACTCATCCCCATCTGGTTTTCCTACGGCTCCTGTCCCACATCCTCAGTTTCGGTCCTTCGAGCCCGAATGTCACAAAACGGGTTGGAACCAGTTGGACGACCATTCCAAACCTCAAGTAAGACATGCAAAGAGTTTTTGTATTTGTTGATGTCATCAGGATCATGTGGTTTTCTTGTTATAGTACATGGGACTCAACACCTTTTTGGGGAGGCGTGCTAGTTGACCTTGTTTGCCAGCGCCCGTTTACACATTTGTCAATTCTGATCTCAACGGACTGTCCTGTGGGCAAAGTGTGTCGAAAAACTCAACTTGAGCAATACCAAGCAGAAGAATTGGCATCATCTTAGAGTTTAGACCTAGAGCCCAGACATGGACCTCTATTTTGGACCGCCAACTACCCCAAATTGGGTCCAACGTATCAAAACAGAGGTCATACATGGGCTTTGGGCCGCGCTTGCTTGGTATGAACGCCTGGCCTCTTAGACCACGAAGAAGTGTGGAAGAAAGATGTCTTGCACCGCCTGGAAGCCTGGAGGATCTTCATCCTTTCCATTTCTTCAACTCCAGGCGCACATTAGGAAAATCAACAGCCTACATTGCCATACATTGCCTACTTGAACGCAGCCTCCCCACCTGTGAATGCCTTTGGTGGAGGGGTTCCAATTGTGGTGATGTTCACCCGTTGGCCTTCCTCCACGAGGTCGACGAGGTCAACGCCACGAGGGGCTGAGGGCGACTCTGCGAGCTTGAGGGGTTGCGGCCTGCACCTGGGCGAAGACGGTGTTCGCGTGGTTCAAGGCCATATGACGTGCGACTCCATGTGTGCCATATATGCCGATCAGTTGGGGTAGGTCAATATGCCATACATGGAGTGTTTGGGATGTGACGTGCGGTTTTGCTTCATCCCCCCTGGGCACCCCCAGAAACATCTGGTTTCAGGGCGATTTGAGGCGGTCGGCAGCTGTGGGAAGGTCATAGGGGTATACATTGGTCGACTTGGACTACTGCTTTAATGGAAGGTCTTGGGAGGTCATACTGGAAGTGAAATTCCACCTGTGAGAGGGGGTCGAGCACCGAACCTCAAGAAAAAAAAGAGCAAAGACTCCATGCATGGAATTATTACTGTAACGATCTGCAACCTATACATTGACCCCTGATGACCCCTGAAACCACCTCAATGTATGTCAATCTGCCGTACATGGAGCATTTTTGGGACGCCCGTTTTTGGCTTGGGGGCGTGGAACTTTTTATGACACCCATTGCACTATACTAGGAAAAGACACCAAAAACAACGACTGAACGACTCGCTCCACCTAAACGAACTTGTTAGGCTCCTTTGCAGTATCTCCCCTCCAACGAACGGGCTGGGTGGGCTCCTCGGCCGAGGTTGCTGCCCATCGGCCCCTTCTGTCCCTTTCGCTCGGACTTTTGGGACGATCCCAACCTCAAAAGCGCGGCGGAAGAGATGGCACGGAAGTTTCTTGATTTTGCTTCGGTAGGGGTGGGGTATATTTCAGGGGGGTGGTTGGTGGGTTGGTTGGATTGAAGAGGTTGTAGACTCACTCGGAATCCCCCAACAGTTTCCTGTTAGCACGCATCCGTTGAAGCATCGCATGTGAGGGTTCACTCATCATGTATGTGTTGGTGGGGCTTCCGCACCGCCCTGGTTTTTTTTCTTACAAGTCCCAGACACTCCATGGGACTGGCATATTTACCTACATTGACCCCTAAAACAACCACCCCAACTGATCGGCATATGGAGTGTTTGGGAGTTGTGCTGTAACCATGCTAGTATACCGTCCAATCATCATTCGCAAGAGAGGCCGTACAAAGGCGACTGCAGCCACGGGAGGTACCATTAGGGCCTCCAGGAGGGCAACCAACAGACACAAAGAGAGACTGAAGCCACGGGAAGGTGAGTTGGGCGGCCATGGCAACATCCCATACATGATTTGGTTAAGTGGAGATTCTAACATATTCTAACTCCAATCCAATTTGCTAGTCTAAAAGGATGTTATACCAGGTTCCAGGCCAATTGTAGCAGATCCGGTGAAGTCTAGGCCCAGTGGTTAGGGCTCACCGCAGCTTCGCCCAGGCAGCGGCGTCAAGCAGAGCTCACAAGCAAGTTCCAATTGGGGCAGGGCCTTTCTGCAGAGGAGAAGTCTGAGTTATGCTACCTGACCTGATAGAGGGGTACCTATAGGTATACTATAGGATAGTCTATAGGGTTCTTCAACCTCTGATGGATTCTCCTGTTAAGTTGCTTGGGGACCGTCGTTCGTTGTTTCGGGGGAATTAGCGCAGAAGAAGTGTTTTTGACCCTTGCGGACCTCTGAAGAATTGGTTGTTCAGAACTAAGAGAGGGTATAAAACACGTCTTGTTTTTTTTGCGTTGTTAGTGGCAACATACGAGACCCAAAGGACTATTTCATAGGTTTGTTTGTCTCGTGAGTGGTGAGTGAACGGCCATGGTAAAAGCTTTGTAGACGTTGTAAACCTTTGTAAATTTGTTTGTAATTCAACAACTCTGTCAACTCTTTGCAAAAGTTGCAAACTTTGTACAAATTCTTAAGACTTGTGAAAGTTTTGTAAACTTTGTATAACTTTGTAAAAATATAAAACTTTGTAAACGTTCCAAAAACTGTGTAAAACGTTGCTCTAACTTTGAAGAATAATTTGAAAAACTCCAAAACTTCGTAAAAGGTTTGTTCACCTTTTTACAAAGTTTGCGAATTTTACAAGGTCTTTTTCAAGTTTTACCAAGTTCTTACAAAGTTTTACAAGTTTAAAGGTTGACAAAGCTTACAAAGTTTGACAAAGTTTAAACATGTTTTACAAAGTCTACAAAGTGTTGACAAAGTTTACCAAGTTTATACCAAGTTCACTACTTATTTACAAAGCTTTCAAAGTTGGTACAAAGTTTACAAAGTTTTACACAGATTTTATGAAGTTTGCAAAGTTTTACAACCGTTCACCAACTTTACAAAGTTTTACAAAGTTTACAATATTTTAACACAGTTTACAAAGTTTTGAACAATTTCCAGGGTTTACCCAGTTTACAAAGGTTTTACCATTAAAACATCAATTAAAGACGTATTGAACGTTTTACAATGTTGCTGCAATGTTGACAAAGTTTTTACAAAGTTTACACAGTTTTGCAAAGTATTGAAAGTTTACAAAGCTTGTACAAAGTTTAAACAATCTTTACAAAGATTGCAAATTTTACAATTTTTACATGTAGTTTTTACAAAGTGTACCAACATTTGCAAACTTTACACAGTATTTACATAGTTTACAAAGCTTTCACAAAATTTGCAAAGTTTATACAGTTTACACCGTTTTTGCACAGTATTGAAAGTTTACAACGATTTTACAAAGCTTTGGAATTTGACAGAGCTCTTGCAAAGTTCGGAATTTACACAGTTTTTCAATTTTTACAGAGTCTACAAAGTGTTTACAAAGTTTTCAATCCTTTTTTACAAAGTTTACAAAGTTGTACAACGTTTTACAAAGTTTACAACCGCTTTTTCAAGTTTACAAAGTTTTACAAAGTTTTTACAAAGTTTACAAAGTTTTTACAAAGTTTACACAAGTTTTTCAAGTTTACAAAGTTTTTACACAGTTTACAAGGTTTTTACAAAGTTTTTACAAAGTTTACAAAAGTTTTACAAAGTTTACAAAGTTTTTACAAAGTTTACAAAGTTTTTACA